>JAODAL010034926.1:0-43601 GCA_025379985.1 Phyllomedusa bahiana | reverse complement strand
TGGCTCTAAAACTGCCCTATGTTGACCTGCAGAAGAACAGCTTCATACATTCTGCTACATTCTACACTGGCCTGTCTGTGCCAACGTTCATACATGTCACCCATTTTGTTTAGTTTCTTTTTTGTGCGTTTTATTTAGCGGTTGTATAGTGGCTAATAGTTTTAATGGTATTTAAGAAAATATAGTGATTTAGGACACTCCCTTTTTTCTTCCAATATACACCCAGGGTGTTCACACGACGTATTTGCAGGGCGTACTCAGATGCGTAATTGCACCGAAGTATGCGCCGTAAATACGGTTAAGTCATTCAAGTCCAGCACTCGTTTAGTACTATGTAAAATCATCGTGGTTTTACTCAGAATGTAATGTACGCCCGTAAAAAGAATTTATCTGTCACTTCTTTCAGGTGTTTGTGCGGCGAGAATTTGAAAGTATAGGAGGCGCTTGCAAATGTATACTTTCAACAACACTAAAGAAGGCATATTGCAGTGCGTACCTGTACGCGCCAAAATACGCTGTGTGAACGTACCCTGCTAATTGAAAACCAAATCCTAAAAACTTTCATAAAACTGAGGTTTTTTGTCCACTGCCTGTTAAAAGCTGCAGAAAAAATGTCCTTTTTCTGGCGTGTTTTGTGTTTTTGTGCTTTTTTTGCTGAAATGCACAGCATTATATTTGCTATATATGGATAAGTTCACATGCCTGTATTTTAGGATGTATTTCAGAGCCACGTAATGAGCACGGGCAGAAAGAAGTGAAAAAAGGGATAACGAAAGTGAATGGGGCTGGCCGGGGGCTGCCCCCACCCCCCTGCACTTTAGAACAACGCGCTGATCAGCCCGTTCTTCTAAACACACAACATCTTGTGACGCACACAGGTACCCACCACAAGAACATACCCTGTTTCTGCAAAAACTGTGCCAAAAAATGTCTGGCAGTTTACATAGACTCCAATACTAAATTTTCTGCTGTGCTCTGTGGCTTTTTGCAACATGTTTCAAAAAACAACCAGCAGCAAAAACTAGCAGAAAAAAAAAAAATCTTTGGAACAGAACATTTTTACTATTAGGCTATGTCTGCACTGCATTGAAAAACTATCGTATATTCGGTGGTTTTAGACGGTTTCTAAAACCGTCGAAAATACGATTGTTCAGGCATCCCTTAGACTTTAATAGACTTTAATAGAAAAAATGACCTATAGTCTACACAGGTCATTTCTTTCTCTACTCGTCTTCTGGCTCCGCTGTATTATACAACATTTTGTATAATACGCCGGCGCTTTGAGTTTTTTCGTCGTCTTCCCATACAATCAATTGTATGGGCCGACAGCAAAAAAGCAAGAACCGACCATATATTTTGCGCAAAACGTGCATTGGAAGAAAAACGGTCGACTTTCGGACGTTTTTTTGTCCGATGAGGTGTAGACGTAGCCTTAAAGTCTATGGGACCTGTTTTCAGTCGTTTTTTCAGAGTTTTTAGAAAACGAAAAATGCTGAAAAAACGTCCTTTTTTGTATGCTGTTGTGGTTTGGTTTGTTAGTTGATTTTTTTCATGTTTTTTATTGTGTTTATTTATTATACACATCGTGCCCTCAATAAGGTCAGAATAAGAAAACACCTTTAGGGTAAGTTCACACAGTTTAATTGCGAAGCATACTGTACGGCGGGGGTTCGCAGAGTCGCGCTGATCTGCGCGCACTCCCGCGACGCGGAGGGGCCAGCAGCCCACCGGCCCCATAGACATGCAGTGACATGTCATTATCTCCCCGGGCGTACAATAGGATCGTATAGTACGAGCGGGGAGAGGAGACGTAATCCATAGTTCTCTATGAGAACTGTGGAATACCGTAATGATTGGGGAGCATTTTGCTCATATTAGAGCGCAGTACGCGGCAAAATAGGCGGCGAAATGCGCCCCAAAATAAGCCGTGTGAACTTACCCCATACATGCCAACTCTCCCGCTAATGGGGGTCACCTACCCGCCACCCCGGCAGAGTTGGCGAACCTCCCGCCGCCAGCAGGCAGCGGGGGTTCTTTAAATGACCGTGGCGCCAGAGTAGCGTCAGAGCGCTGCTCTGGCGCCGCCGGGCCGTTCCTATAGGTGGGTGAAGCGGCTGCCGCGGCCGCTCACCCGCCCGGCGAGTCTCACTGTGCAGGGAGGAGGCAGGAGGGATCGTTCCCCTCCTCTCTTATCCGCCTGTATGTACAGCGGCCGGTGTGCGCTGTACATACAGATCAGCGTCGCAGGGGGTGTGACGCGCGGCTGCACTCACTCCCCCTGCGACTCTGAGTCGGTCGGCCGGGAGATGTCCGGAGCTGGACGAGTTGCTGGGAGCCTGGTGAGGTAAGTGGCTTTTATTATTTTATTTTTATGAGCTATAGGGGGGCTCTACCTGGCTACAAAGGGGGCATCTACCTGGCTACAAAGGGAGCACTACCTGGCTACAAAGGGGGCTCTACCTGGCTGTAAGGAGGCACTACCTGGCAACAAGAGGGCTCTACCTGGCTACAATGGGGGCTCTACTTGGCTACAAAGGGGGCTCTACCTGGCTGTAAGGAGGCACTACCTGGCTACAAGGGGTATCTAACTGGCTACAAGGGGCATCTACCTGGCTACAAGGGGGCATCTACCTGGCTACAAGGGGGCATCTACTTGGCTACAAGGGGCATTTACAAGTGGCACTACCTGGTTATAGGGGGCTACTACCTGGCTACAGGGGGCATCTACCTGGCTTTCTTCCAAAGCCGTTATGCAGTTAGGTGGAGTGGGTGTGGCTTTTTTTGTAGGGGCGTGACACACCAACAAGATGGACGTGTCCATGCAAGTTTGTTGCCCCCTTGAATCTCCTGCTTTTCCACTTTCAAAAGTTGGCAAGTATGACTTACCCTTAAAGACATATTCACATTTTTTGCTTTGGATTTTAGTGCACAAAGTGTATGTAACATACGTGTCAAAAATCTTTGTGTGAACCCACTTACACATGTACTTTTAAAGCAGGGGGAAAAATAAATCAATGCTGATCTGCGAGAAAAAAATGCCACAAAACTACATAAAAAAACTCCAAAGTTAAAACATGCGGGATTTGGGGAAAAAAATACCACTGATCCCCAAAAAGCCACCACAGTGGCACAAAGCAAAAATCAATGTATATGGCATGTTTGGTATTTCCCTATTGACTTGCAGCTCACATCTGACCGCAGTGTTTTTAGTCCAAAAAATGCAAATAAAATATGCAGCTAAAAACACATTATTTTTCAAAAACGCTCAGTGCGACATCGGCTTTATACTGGCAGACGCCTCCTGATGCCCTGTAGCCCCTTCACTGAACAAAACCTCAGTAGTGGGAAGATATTGAAACTTTATATTGGGAATCAAATTGCTGTGTGTGGCCGATGAGGAATTGAGGTGTTTGGATGGAGAAAATGAGATTAGGATGATCCGAGAGTAAATGACTGAAGGTGAAGGAGACCCCCCCACCCCCACCCCTCGGGGCGTGGGCAGATGGATTGGTGCGCTGATAATGCTGTAATGTGAGAGGTTAAGTGTGGAGATGTGCAGCGAGAGATAAAATATTAATTCAACACCAGAGATGATGAGTTTTGGTTATCAAAGGGACGTCCGAGGGGAGATGGCGGATAGACAGCTGCAACATTAGACAGGAGGGGAAAGATCACAGGGAGGAAACCGCTGCATGGACCCATCTGCTCTGCAGGCAGAAAATACAATTAGGGAACTTTTTATTGCGGTAAAAGCTTCAAATGGCCGGAGGTAAAATAGGCCTCGACCACGAAATCTAGCACTCTGCAAAAAAAAAATAAAAAAATGGAGATGTTGTTGGCAATGGCAACCAGAGACCAGCTCTCATTTTATAGCTTGTCCAAATATGAAAGCTGTAATCTGATTGGACCTTACTGAGTATAGTTCAGGTGGAGGGGGAGGGCATGGCACTGTTTCCCATAGGAACCAATCAGATTACAGCTTTAATTTTGTAACATTCTCTGGAGAAGTGAAAGCTGTAATCTGATTGGACCTTATTGAGTATAGTGCAGGTGGAGAGTCTATGAGCTCTTGTTTTCACCATAAAGGAACCAATCAGATCTACAGCTTTAATTCTTATAAATTCTCTGGAGAAGTGGAAAGGCTGTAATTCTGAATTGGACCTAACTGGAGTTATAGTGCAGGTGAGTGGGAGGGTGGGGGTGGGCACAAGGATTGTTTCACACTTAGTCAGACTCAACTCTCAGAATTACTAGCTTCAAGTGTACATAATATTCTATGTGATGAAGTGAGAAGCTGTATTCTGATTGGACTCAGACTTTTTTACGAGTATAGTTCTGTGGAGGGGGACGGGAGCATGGCAGCTGTATTCTCAGTAGAGACCATAATCAGTTGTGACGTGCTTTAATTTTGTAATGCATATCTCCTGGAGAAGTGAAAGCTGTAATCTGATTGGACCTTATTGAGTATAGTGCAGGTGGGGGGCATGGCCTTGTTTCCCATAGCAACCAAGCAGATCACAGCTCTCATTTTAATACTTGTTCCAGAAAAATGAAAGTTGTAATCTGATTTGGTCTTATAGCAAATTGCCTGCAGACAGATGCTGGATGGTGGGCATGGACTTTTGTTTCCCCATGCCCAACACAAAACTAGATTCTTTGCACAAAAGAAATTTTTCCAGATGTGGATGGTAAAGCTGGAGATTCGGCTGTTTGGTCAGGCTACAAATGTTTTTTCATGATCAAGACTGGATAGATAAGGCCCCGCAATTCAGATTTTCAGCTTGATTTGAGTACACAGAAAATGGTCACTCAGAGTTCTTTTTTATTGACATCCCTTAGTGATAAAATCGCTGTAGTTTGCACACACAACGAGTTTTCATTGCGCTTATGTGGGACGACTGTGTTTCTTTTTGGCGGTGAACAAGAACGGCGAGTCATGTCGCAATTACTTAAAGCGTTATCAGCGCCTGAAATCTCGCCTATAGGACAGCAATGGAACAGGTCTCAAACACTCGTTGCGTTTTTATCTGACCTTATTAATTTGTATAGGTGAAAACAGTGTTGAAAACCTCGTCAAAAGCCTCTTCTGAAGAAGTGTATATCAGGCGCGGTTTTTATGCCGTTTTGGGCGCTGAAAAATCAGCGTCCAAAGAAACCGAGTGAACGTACCCTAAGACTATATGGGTTAATGCTCCATCCAGAATGCAAACACACACCTATCTGGGTACAATATGCCCATCTAAATGAGTCTAAGGCCCAGTTCACATCTGAGGTTCTGTTTGGAACCCCTGTTGCAGAGGTGAACAACAGACAGCAACCGCGCCTGATGGACCCCATTAACTACAATGGGGTCCGTCGCTCTAACGAGGAAAAAGAATAGATGCAAACATGGGGCGCGCTATTTTCTTCCTTCTTTCACAACGGAATCTGCAATGGAAGTTCTGAATAGAACCTCCAAAACAGGGTTGGTTGCATCATGGCTTTCTTCCTAAATAGCGCCGTTTTTTTATTTTTACTATATGGGTAAATTCTCATGGCTTATATTGGGACGCAATTTCGCCACGCTATTGAGAGCGTACTGCGCTCTAATTACGAGCGAAATGGCCCCAATCATTGACGGTAATCCCACAGTTCTCATAGAGAATATGGATTACGCCATCCTCTCCCCGCACTCGTACAATACGAATAGTACTAGTGAACGAGCGGAAAGGGAATATAATGGACATGTTCATTTATTCACGCCAGTTACGAGACACAAGTGGATGGACCAGTCTATGGCGGCGTGGGAGTACGCGAACACCCAGCGTAATTGCGGGGCGAACTGTACGGCCAAGCGTTAAGCCCGTTAGTGAATCCATACTCTGTAGGTAGCTTCAGGTCCGACCCATTTTCACCATCACAAATTTGTGACGTATTCCCAAAATTTGCACATCACACGAGGATGTTACTGCACCTCCCACCACTGCTACATTGAAATGAATAAATTCCATATTGAGTATCCGATTTAGAAATTGACATCATGAATTTAAGAGCCATCACCCCTGGTCAATTTATATACAGATTTTGTAACATCTCATCCACTTACCTTATATTTTCTGCTGCAGATTTTACCTATGCAAATCTATACGTAAACATAGCAGCACTTTTTCACTCTCGCATGTAAATTCACCCTAATGGCCTCTTTCACACCGTGATTATTTTGGAACGTATTTTACTACGTGATTTCGAGGTATATACGTTGCTGGACAATCAGTTCGAAAATCAGTTGCAAATAAGTGCCATAAGTGTGGCACGTAATTTGTATAACTTGATTTCCCATACGGATTCTCACCCATCTACTCAATCTCATTGTAGGTGGTGAATCCCCGTCCGGAAATAATTGGACATGTCAATTGTTTTCCGTTCCGGATTGCCGTCGGCATATCTCGCGGCAGGCATATTCCGGAACGGTAACTACCGCGTCGTTGTGAACGACGACGCCGTATTTTCTATTGAAATCAATAGAAAATTAGCTAGTGTACTTATTTTGGACGGATTTGACGACGATTGACGATCGTCATCCGTCGCAAATCCGTCCGAAATAAGCCGTGTGAACGATGGGATCATATATGATGTTGCGGACTAAGCTATTCTTACCGTCAAATCGCAGTTTACCGGATTCACCGCTAATGTGAATACAGCTTTAGATTATCTTATCTGTTGCCCCAAAAAGATAGTTTTGATACATTTAATAGTTTATTTTCAGTCTCATAGGCTTTATCTATGATATGTTCAAGAGTTGTACAATTATTCCCACAGGCGAAGTTTTCTCCCAATCTGATTCTGTTCTTGGCACTAAACATCCCACAGAGCCACAGCTATATCGAAGAAAGCTGGGTGACCGCAAATATGGCTGGCATTGCCATCATCACCTCACGTTACTAGCTCATCCCAGCTTTCGCTCTAGAACATAGCTATTGCTCCATGGGTTGATTTGGAATTACAAGTCCGCATGTAGCAATACCCCTGAACTTTTAATAGTGAAAGAAGTGGGATTCTGGTCTCTGCAAGAATTGTACCACTGCTGTGTTGTTCTCAATCAGTGAAAACTAATGTAGTTATTGGAGGGCATCTTTGCATTTGTTGTTTATTTGCTCCGCCTCAGTGAGGGTACGTCCACATGGCCAGTCGGATTCCTTTTAAGAATCTGGACGGTATTTTATCGTCTTTTCCATGGTTTTGGGGGGACAGTTCTGTCCACGGTTTGCGGATTTGCCCGTGTTGCCCACATAAACCATTGAATTGACACACAACCACCCCAAAAAACCCGGGAGGACAGATTGTGATGTTCAGTTTTTTGGAACGCACGGCCGGATGAAAGTCTGTTCAGTGTAGACTACTGAACGGATTTTCTAATAAAATCTATGGGTACGGTTTCTTGTCGGTTTCCAAATCTGCAAACCCGACTAAGAAACAGACGCTGAGGCTTCCTAGTTACTGGTTCAGGAAATTTAATGTTGCATCATGGTGTAACATGTAGTGAGCAAAAGGTTATTAAAGGATGATACATAGAAACATAAGCAAAAATAAAGGAGAAAAAAAAAAAATCTAAGTACAATTTATATTTCTCATTCCTGACCCGTCTACAGTAAATAATTTTAATATATACAATTTTTTTTTTTACTTTGCTCCTGTGCCTTTAAGTGTTTGTTGTGCCACAGTCACACGATATACACAGAAAACCGAAGCTGAAATCTGCCGTGACCGAAACTAGAAACCGAGAAAGTAAGAAGTCTCCAAGATTTTTTAGTTTCTGGAGTAGCCCACGGGGTTTGTACTCACTACAGCGATGACATCTGAGCTTTTTGCGGTCTATCGTTTTAGGTTGTGTATTATTCGGGCGTCCTATAATTACAATATGGATCATGTTTCATGTTCTGTGTTAAAGGAACAGTGCAACCTAATATATTTGGAGTTGTATACAGTAATTTTAGAAATTCAGACAAGGTAGCAAAGGTCACTTGGATACCTAGAAAAACTGAACCCAAGATATATATATTCATATTCCATTTATGCACAATTGCCACAAAGGAAGAAAAAAAAAAACCTGGACATTTTCTGGGCACACACGTATGAAAAACTGCTATTAGGGTCTAAAACTCACTTTTTTGCCCATCGTAAACCTTGGAGCACCAAAGCGAGATTTGGACCTAAATAGATTTCATACATGTGGCCCTTAAAAGTTCAAAACTTTACCAAAGAAGGATAAACATAAAGAGAACACATTTTTAAATGTATAGTCTGGTATAAACTTTCAGCACACACTGATGATTTTGAATTTTTTTTTTCAAATCTTATAAAAAAAATTAAAAATTTAGCTCAAGAAGCTGAAAGCTCGCACCCCTTTCTCCAACACAGCCTAGAGATGAAATCTTTCTAAATGATATGATTTATACTATATTAAAAGGCAAAAACAACATGACATACTTTTAACATGCACATTTATTGCAATGTAAAAAATAAAAAATTCAATATAAATAAGAAAAAAAAAAAATTTCTAAAGTTTTTCAAATCTTTGAAAATTTTCTTAAAATAGAACATGTGTGATAGTCATCCACCGAGACACAAATAAAACTCGACCATAGAAAAAACTATATCATCTTTGTAATACAAAGGTTTCATAATTCAAAAAGAGTTCAAAAATTCTCTTATTTACAGACCATGATGGGTTTGACGAACCCAAAATAAAAACATAAATATAACTTACAAAGAGCTCGAAGCCGTTTCTACTGACACACGTCAGCGCTTTATAATATATAAAAAAAAACGGATATGTACACATTTATATATATAATATAGAATTAGGGGCAAAGACAAGCAGAATTCTGCAGTATGAAAAAAAAAAAAAAAGTATACGCCGACAACTGCACCCCCTTGTCGCCACCCCACCCGCCCCCCCACCCCTCTGTATGATAATACTGAAGTTGTACAGTCGGGTTTATGCTGGTCATCTCTTAATACTGAAAGGGTCCATGCAGATCTCAATGTTACACACAGGCCTGGTGCTGTAGAATTGATCCTGCTCTCTTGCCCTACCACCTCTTGCTCCGACGGAAGGCCGGGCAGACCCCCCCTCAGCGCGTCACAGGTGTTTTCAACTGTCAGATCACGGACTCGCGCCTTAGATTTGGTTTTTCTCTCACTCACATCAGGAGGTTTTCAACCTGAAATTGCTTCACGTTCTCTCCGCGCACTCTTTCCTGGCTTTTCGTCCCGGCTCAGTCCGTTCAGAACGTCTGCAGCTGCTGCGTTAACATGAGCTGGCAGCCGCTGTTGACGTGATTCATCACCTTCTGCTTGAGCTGGGCGACCTGCTCCCGCAGCATGTTGGCCGTAGACGCCAGTTCAGAGTTCTGAGACTTTAAGTTTTTCACTTTGTCTACTTACAACCCGTGGGCGCATGCGCTCCGCTTCCATCTCGCCTCGCTCTTGGAGGCTGCGATCCTGTTCCTCATACGCTTCCGCTCGGCTTCTTACTCTCTCAATGAGATCAATGTCTAGATTGGGGGATCGAGAGGATGGGTCTCTCAGCCGGGGCATTTCGGGCACAGTCTGGGGCTCTTCTTTCAGAGCCTGCAGCCTCGGGTGCTGGATGGGCATGGGCGGGCTGGCGTGGTGCTGAGAGGTGAAGCCCATGGTGTTGCTGGTAAAGGCAGGGGTGGTGCTGATGGTCGTTGGGTTGAAGTTGTTCAGGTTGGCATAGACAGGGGGCTCGTTGTTCAAAGTGTTATTGTATCCATTGTTTCCAGTATGGAGGAGACTGGGGTCAGTCCGCGGTGCTGGCCGGGGCTTGGGTGTGGCAAGAGGGGAGAGCTGGGCAAATTGTTCTGGTTATGAAGTTCTGCCAGGGCTCTCACAAACCCTTCTGCAAAGCCCTCCTGCTCGTCCGTGACATTTTTAGGGCAGAGGAACTGGGTCGGGGTAGGGGTAGTAGTGATCATCCCATTGCTGGACTGGATGATGAGCCTCTCCAGCTCCGGGGAAGCCAGCTTGAGGAGTCAACGTCACTCCGGATGAGGTGGGATGTACCTCGCCCGCCTTGGTTCTAGGTTCAGAGCTTTGATGGCGCTGGACGGGTCCGACAGGTTCAGCGTCATGCTCTGCTTCAGCACCTTAGGGTTGTATCCGTAAAGCACGAGGATCGGGAGCTGACCCAAAGCAAGCGCTCAGCGCATCGTCATAGAAAGTAGGTTCCATCCTCGCAGTCATACACACTGGAACCGAGCCGCTGGGAGAAACGCGTGGTGCCGCGGTCACTGGGGGCTACAAACACACGCCCTGAAAAAAGAGCAGAGCAAACAGGTTATTAGTGAGCACAGCGTCTCTTCCCACACAAAAAGATCCCTTCTCAGAAGGGCTTCACATAAAACACACCCCAACCCCCCGCTCTCAAAAGGGCTGCAAAACACAGATCCCAGAGCCGTGCTCAGGGCATGCGGACTGTAATTTCTGCAACCATTTAAAAAGCAACGGGTTGGGATCAAAACCAATCCTTCCGTCCCCTACTTTTTCCCGAATCTTCATGGCCTCTACCTATCTGCAGTCTCCCTTCTATACTGATCCAGCCCAATAATAAGAACTTACACCCCTCACAGCACACTACCTAACTCCACCTCTTCCATACCCAAACTTTCATACCCCTATAGGAGCTCTCCCTTACACCCCTCTAAACCCCCCTTTTTATTAGGACCCCAAACTTCCCCCCCCATTAGCTTCTGCACCCCAAATGGGCTTCTGTTTCACCCCTTATTACCAGTTAGGATCCCAACACTGTTTCCTAAACTTTACCCCCCCCCCCCTATAAGGCCTCCCCTTTCACCCCCATACTCCACTTATTAGGACCCTCTTAGTATCATTCTAAACTTTCACTCCCTCATAGGAGTTCTGCACCCCAATAGGTGACCCTCTCTATAACAATCCTCTATACGCTTGTTAGGATCCCCTCACTATTACCCTAAACTTTCCACCCCCAAGGCTCTTTAAACCCAAATTTTTGGACTCTCCCCTTTCCCCCTCTGTACTCCAGTTATCAGGAACCCCTTACTTTCATCCTAAACTTTCCCACCCCCCTAGGCATTCGAACCCCCCAAAAAAGGGCTTCCTCCTGCACCCCTCTATATTCCAGTTAGGATCCCCTCACTGTTACCCTAAACCTTCACCCGTCCCCAATATAAGGAGATCCCCCTTACACCCCTCTATACTCCAGTTATCAGAACCTTCTTACTTTCATCCTAAACTGTCCCACCCCCATAGGAGCTCCCCCTTACACCCCTCTATACTCCACTTGTTCGGACCCCAGTACACCCCTCTTACTTTCACTCTAAACTTTCCCTCCCCCATAGAAGATCTGCCCCCCAATATGAGGACTTCTGTCTTGCACCCCTCTATATTCCAGTTAGGACTCCCTCACTGTTACCCTAAACGTTCACCCCTCCCCAATATAAGGAGATCCCTCTTGCACCCCTCTATACTCCAGTTATCAGGACCACCTTACTTTCACCCTAAACTTCCCTACTCCCATAGGACTTCTGAACCCCATTATAAGGAGGTGCCCCTTACCCCCCTCTATACTCCACTTGTTAGGACCCCCGTTCACCCCTCTAGACTCCACGTTTTAGGACCCCCGTACACCCCGCTCTACTCCACTTGTTAGGACCCCCTTACACCCCTCTATACTCCACTTGTTAGGACCCCCTTACACCCCTCTATACTCCACTTGTTAGGACCCCCTTACACCCCCATACTCCACTGTTAGGACCCCCTTACACCCCTCTATACTCCACTTGTTAGGACCCCCTACACCCCTCTATACTCCACTCCTTACGTTCACCCTACACTTCTGGGAGCTCCTCTCCCCTCCGCACAGTCCCGGCCCCCTGCGCCCCTCTTCTTCCCCCCCCAGTAACTCTCCCCAGAACCTCTCGGGACTTGCCAGACCCCCGTCTCTCGCCCTCCCCGCGGCCCTGAAGTTGTAGAAGTTGTCCCCGTCCCGCCAGCGGCTCACCGCTCTTACTTGCAGTCCGGCTGCCGCTGGCCGTGTCCCGGGCTGCTGACTCTGCTGGGAGCTCCGCTCTCTCACACTCTGAGCCCGGGCAGCGTGCAGCTAACTCTTATCTGCGGGCAGTCACCCACTAAAAATAGACATGATGTCACCCCCGCGGCCTGCCATTGGTGGAGGAGCGGGGTGGGCGGGGCCATGGGTGCAAATGAACCCTGGTCGCCATGGCGACCGCCCTAGAAGATTCTAACTCTCGCGGAGGATGATGGGATGAGGTAATGCTGGTCACCCGGCCGCGCTGCATTGTGGGCTGACGTCGTGTTGTTGGAGGTGTCGCTCTCCGGGACGCGGGTTTGATGTGTGTTCCCGCCACCTGCCTGGAGTGACTGCCCGCTCCAGACACCGGAGGAGGCCGGGCCCCGGGGGAGACACCGGTCGCAGCCTCCCGCCCGGGACGCGAGCGTCACCGGCTTTACTAGTTGACAGCTCAAAACTTCTTTGACTGACAGCTCGGCCGGACGGGATGCGCGGCTGCTCCCGCGGACACGGAGCCGGCGGCGGGCACGCTGGGCCTCGTAGTGCAGCAGCAGCAGCCGGATAGCGAGAGACTGCAGCCGCCGCAGAACCTCCTGCTGGGACTGAGCTCAGCCCTGCCCGAGTGTGCACCTGTGGCCGGCAAGAGGCGCTGCATCAGCTGCTCCCGGAGGTTCCTCTACATCCCAACAGGGGTCCTGCCGCCCCCCAGGCCGGAGGGGTCTCCTGCCCCAGTTATAGTAGAGGGTCCCAGCTGCCCCCAGGATGGAGGGGGTCTTCTGCCCTGCACTAGTTATAGTAGAGGGTCCCAGCTGCCCCCCAGGCCGGAGGGGGTCTCCTGCCCCAGTTATAGTAGAGGGGCTGTGCTGCCCCCAGGATGGAGGGGGTCTCCTGCCCCAGTTATAGTAGAGGGGCTGTGCTGCCCCCAGGATGGAGGGGGTCTCCTGCCCCAGTTATAGTAGAGGGTCCCAGCTGCCCCCCAGGCTGGAGGGGGTCTCCTGCCCCAGTTATAGTAGAGGGTCCCAGCTGCCCCCAGGACGGAGGGGGTCTCCTGCCCCAGTTATAGTAGAGGGTCCCAGCTGCCGCCCAGGACGGAGGGGGTCTCCTGCCCCAGTTATAGTAGAGGGTCCCAGCTGCCCCCAGGATGGAGGGGGTCTCCTGCCCCAGTTATAGTAGAGGGGCTGTGCTGCCCCCAGGATGGAGGGGGTCTCCTGCCCCAGGTATAGTGGAGGGGCTGTGCTGCCCCACGGATGGAGGGGGTCTCTCCCCCAGTTATAGTGGTGGGTCCCAGCTGCCCCCAGGACTGAGTGGGATCTCCTCCCCCAGTTTATAGTGGAGGGTCCCTGCTGCCCCCAGGATGTGAGGGGGTCTCCTGCCCCAGTTATAGTAGAGGGGCTGTGCTGCCCCCAGGATGGAGGGGGTCTCCTGCCCCAGTTATAGTAGAGGGGCTGTGCTGCCCCCAGGATGGAGGGGGTCTCCTGCCCCAGTTATAGTAGAGGGGCTGTGCTGCCCCCAGGATGGAGGGGGTCTCCTGCCTCAGTTATAGTGGAGGGTCCCAGCTGCCCCCAGGATGGAGGGGGTCTCCTGCCCCAGTTATAGTAGAGGGTCCCAGCTGCCCCCAGGATGGAGGGGGTCTCCTGCCCCAGTTATAGTAGAGGGTCCCTGCTGCCCCTTGGACGGAGGGGGTCTCCTGCCCCAGTTATAGTAGAGGGTCCCAGCTGCCCCCAGGATGGAGGGGGTCTCCTGCCCCAGTTATAGTAGAGGGTCCCAGCTGCCCCCAGGATGGAGGGGGTCTCCTGCCCCAGTTATAGTAGAGGGTCCCAGCTGCCCCCAGGATGGAGGGGGTCTCCTGCCCCAGTTATAGTAGAGGGTCCCAGCTGCCCCCCAGGATGGAGGGGGTCTCCTGCCGCAGTGATAGTAGCGGGTCCCAGCTGCCCCCAGGATGGAGGGGGTCTCCTGCCCCAGTTTATAGTAGAGGGCCCAGCTGCCCCCCAGGATGAGGGGGTCTCCTGCCCCAGTTATAGTAGAGGGTCCCAGCTGCCCCCAGGATGGAGGGGGTCTCCTGCCCCAGTTATAGTAGAGGGGCTGTGCTGCCCCCCCTCCAGGGTATTGGGGATTCTTGTCCCTTCCAGGATGCGATCGTGCAAAAGTATGTTGGGAGTTGTAGTTCAACAGGTTGTTCACTATTTGCACCCACGTGGGGGTCCCGGCGGCCCTCCAAGAGGTCCAAGACGAGAGCCTGACTGTCGCTGAGGGTTTCTGCTTCTCCCAGTATATCCCGGGGTCCCTGCAGCCCCTTTCCCCTAAAGATGCAGGGAGTCTCTGTGGTCCCCTTCCTCAGGTTATGGGGGAGGGAGGGGTCTGCTGCTTTATCAATGTATAGGGGTCTATTATGCGGGGTGCCTCTGCTGCTCCCCCTCCAGATGTAAGGAGCCTAGATAACCCTCAGAATATATGGGGGTCTCTGTTGTCTCCTTCCCTCCCAATATAGAGGAGGGGGTCTTCTACATAGGGGTCTATTATGGCACTCATCCAGATATAGTGGGGCACCTCTGCTACTCCCCATCCACCCCCAGATTTAGGGAGCCTAGATGGCCCCCAGAATATATGGGGATCTCTGCTGCTCCCCCTTTCTCAGGATATGGGGGAATCCTCTGCTGTGCCCCAGGATATAGAGGTGTATGATGTCCTTCATCCAGATACAGTGAGGGTCTCTTCTGCCCCTTCCTCCTCCTAGATATAAGGAGCTAAGCTGCCCCCCAGGATACTGATGATTCTATCTGCCCCCTCCTCCAGGATATAGGGGTCTATGGTGCCTCCCACCCATATAACGTGGGGTCTGTGCTGGATACAGGAGGTCTGCCCTGTCCCACGTTACTGCAGAACATGTCAGCGCCATATACATTAATTGCTAATAGAAGATAAGGGTCAGATTTGATGCTAGGAAATCTTCTTACTGATGAGCAGAAGCTGCAGTATTGAGGGACGGGAGACTGGGGCTGATAACAGGGAGCAGTAGATTTGCCTTCACCCCCCGTTCTTGGCGACCGTCCCATAGTCAGATGGGGCGTCCCAGTTTCTTGTCCCATAACTTGGAGCAGTAAACAGTGGTGGGAGATTTGGGAACTAGAAGAGGAGGCGTAGATCGGTGATGCACCACTGTGGGTGGAGGTACAGATGGAGGAAAATATGGAAGGGGGGAGGGCAGTGGCACCAAGTGCAGTTTTCCTGCTGCAAAAGTGTTTTGGGACAAAGAAGGGACCGAGCAGCGGGTTGTGGATTGCTGTTTTGGGCTGAGCCACACAGGGTTAAACCATTGGCAGCAGGGAGGGATGGGGAGGTGTTGCCTTGTGGTGGGACACTATGGGGTTAAGTCAGCAAAACAGAGGAAACCCCTTGTGCGCTCTCCAGAGGCAAAGGCGGCCCCTGCTACATTGTAACCAAGGAGAACCTCTGTTTACTCTGAAAGCTACAATGTAACCTTTCTCGCCTTGTGGACTTGCTGCCACTTGTAGTCCTTCAGCAGGCGGCGCTGGACACATGCTCTTGTGCTGTGCTTATCGGGCGGTTTTGTTAGACTTCTTTCCTTCCCAGAATTCCTTCTATATCCAGAAGCAAGGGGTTGTGAATCTATAACCCCTGTCATGCTGGGTGGTAGAGCCACAGGTTGGGGGGATGGATGTAGACTGTGGGGCTCTGTCTGGTCAGCCCCCAAGGTTGGATGTAGACCCCTGGGACTGTTGGTCAGCCACAGGTTGGGGGGCAGGGGGAAAGACCATGGGATCTGTCTTTCGCAGCCACAGATTGGGGGGGACCATGGTGATGACATGGGCATCTTTCCTTCCAGTCCACATATGGGGGGTCTGGAAAGTAAACCTTGGGGATGCTGGTTTGGTCTAAGCCACAGGTTGGGGGTCATGGATGTAGACTGTGGGCATCTGTCTGGTCAGCCACAGGTTGGATGTAGACCATGGGCATCTGTCTGGTCAGCCACAGGTTGGGGGTCATGGATGTAGACCATGGACATCTGTCTGGTCAGCCACAGGTTGGGGGGTCATGGATGAAGACCATGGGCATCTGTCTGGTCAGCCACAGGTTGGGGGGTCATGGATGAAGACCATGGGCATCTGTCTGGTCAGCCACAGGTTGGGGGGTCATGGATGAAGACCATGGGCATCTGTCTGGTCAGCCACAGGTTGGGGGTCATGGATGTAGACCATGGGCATCTGTCTGGTCAGCCACAGGTTGGGGGGTCATGGATGAAGACCATGGGCATCTGTCTGGTCAGCCACAGGTTGGATGTAGACCGTGGGCATCTGTCTGGTCAGCCACAGGTTGGATGTAGACCGTGGGCATCTGTCTGGTCAGCCACAGGTTGGGGGTCATGGATGTAGACCATGGGCATCTGTCTGGTCAGCCACAGGTTGGATGTAGACCATGGGCATCTGTCTGGTCAGCCATAGGTTGGATGTGACCGTGGGCATCTGTCTGGTCAGCCATAGGTTGGATGTAGACCGTGGGCATCTGTCTGGTCAGCCACAGGTTGGATGTAGACCATGGGCATCTGTGTGGTTAGCCACGGCTCAGAGATCTACTGAGCTTGCTGTGACTTGTAGTCCTACAATAGCCCATATTAGAGAGTGATGAAGACCAAAGCTTCTGGTGAACCCAGGAGTCCCAGCAGGCTGCCCCCCTACTCCATTTACTTTTCCCTTCAGTACTCATTTGTGGCTCGGTTGTAATCAGATTGGCATGCTGTGACTTGTAGTCCCACAGTAGCCCCCAATGGGCTCTCCTGCCCTCAAGATCTGGGATAACATCCTCCACAGGTTTGGATGCCATAAGGGCAGTATTGGGATACTCCTGGCAGGTCCCTGATCAAGGGGGGTCCGCTGCACGGTAGGAGCTGGTACTGGGTGCGGGGCCCACATGTGCTAGTTGTAGGGCCCCTGGCGTCGTCCTTTATAACTAAGCCCCATTAACCCTTTTGTGTAGTTTGTGACTTTCCTGACGTGTCTTATCTTGCTTGGCGCTGGTCGCTTCATACGTGCGTCCCGTCCGTGTCCTCAGGAGTTAAGTCCTGGGTGGGACGGGTTTTACATTACAGAGGTGTGGACTGCCGGGCTGTGACTGACGGCTATTGTGCCCAGTCCTGTGAGAAAGGCACATAATGACCATATATTGTGTGTGGGTCGAACCGGCTCCTCCTCCCCCGGGGGGCCCGTCCAGGGCTCGGCAGATCCTCTTTAAGTCCAGTGAGCAGTTAACCCGTTAGTGGACAGACTGGGCGACCATGAATACTGGCGACCGGTTGTGTGCAGCAAGCAGGAGTCGCTCCTAAATTAGGAAAGTCTTTCCTTTAGGCTTCCCTTGTGTCCTGCCCCGGTTTGTGGTCATAATTCGGATTGAAAAGCAGACACCAGAGGCAATCGGTTTGCATTTGGCTCTCCTCACCATTTCTTCCATTAGACTTCTTAGCCAATCTGAGCACAGAGGGGCCCTATAGACCTCTTGTGGCCATGCATTAGCCGTTGTACTGCACTTTTGGACGGGGATAACAGAAACCATTCACTTGGGGCATGGATCTATTGAGATGAACAGCTACAGTCCTTTAGTCCAGGAAGTCCAATAATCCGGCACTCAGGTGATCAGATTTTTTCCCCGTTTGCATTGGCCACTACCCCGCGCGGTGACACCTGGGTTTACAATATTGGAACCACAAATGGTATGTCCATAACTTCCGTTTTTTTTTCCGGTTAGGTGCGGCAAAGGTTATAGGCACCGAGCCCCGAATGTGCTCTTGCGCCGCTCCAAGAGGCGGAAGCGTTTATCACTATGGGGCGAGGCCATTGCATAAACCTTTATAACGCACGATGGCCGTTATCATGTGGAGGCGCCGGACTTTGGATTTTGTGCAGATGTTTGTGATAAGGAGCTCTTGTGTTATATGCACTGCCCGACACACGGTGGCGCAACTCAATCCACCTAATGATAGGGAATGTTGATCCTCAAGGCTGCCATAAGTCACTTCAGCTTCTATTTGGACTCCCACCCATTATCACTTCCTAACTTGCACCTTGCTCCCAATAAGAGTACTGCCAATACTGCCCTGATGGTGCCCCTGTTGATCCCTGTGAAATTTAGTGGCAACCTCTAGCAGTCATTACTGCACTGGCCTTTTCCAGTTGGTAGTGGCTGTTAGATCACATTGGTATCAGTTGGTTTTCTCACTACACAGATTAGCGTTCAACACGTAGGGAACGGTAAAATGAAGGCTTTTCCCAAATATATTGTTTAGTTTATTTTGCTTTGTTGAGAAGATAAGAGGGATTTTATCTGCTCTGAGTGCACACAGGTTTCTCTCGTTACAGTCCTGCTTTCCCCTTCTCTCTCTGCTCTTTGTCGTATCGGAGAGCAGGGAGTGACATCGCCACCGAATGACGCACAGGACGTCGGCAGCTTGAGAACAGAGTGTGTTTTCTCTAACAAAGGAGAAGAATTACTTTTGTTTACTTTGAGCTCTGTACACTGTAGATTACGTCTCCTGCTCTCATATCAGTGCATTTAGAAGAGCTGTAATACAGAGCTGATCTGCTATAGAACTGCCCACAGCCTAACCAGGAGGAGACAGGATGCATAAATCTGAAGCTGCTTTCGGTGTGGTGAGACAACCCCTTTAAGGCTGGGTTCGCACTGCACTGTGGACCAGTTTGGATACCTGACATCCATAGGGAACGACAGTGCAAACTCTCACTTTTGGACCACGTTTTCTCTGTTTCCTGAACGTAACCGCTTTCTGTGCCGCTTTTTGTTGTTCCTGGTGGAGCTGTGGCAGGAATGGTCAGGTCAACTTTTTCGGGTATCCAAATACAGACCCGCAACCTAGGTCTGGAACGGGATCTCAGCATCGTGTGAACTCGGCCTTCAGAGAACCTGTGGCCATTTTGTTTTAGTAAATTCTTGGGTTCCTCATGAAATAACAACATTGAAGCAACTTTCCTTTACTTTCTATCTTGTCTGGTTACTGAAACTGTCCGCTGGGTGTTACCAATGGGGTGGGGGAGGGGGGTCTGCACAGTGTGGCTTTGTCCAATCAGGACTGACAGTCATTGTTCGCAGGGACACGCCCCTCTGGGAACTGGAATGGTAACTCCCATCTGACTGATTCAGTAATATAGCTCTAGGAGGAATAACAGAGGAACAGCACAACCCAGAGTTATAAGAGAAGAGGCTCCAGAATTGTTATATGACAGTGAACACAAGGATTTACTAAAAACAGACATATCAGGAAAGGTCACTGGGTCAACCCTCCCCCCCCCCCCCCCACTCCTTCCTGACGGGCATATGCTATGAATCCTATGACAGTTCTTCGCGCTTTTTTTTCTACGAATTTACGCTTTTTTCCGTAAAGCTTTATTTTTTGTCATTTTTTACTTTGGATTTTTTTTTTTATCCCATAGAATGATACAGAAAAAAAGTTTTGGGAATTGTTTTGTCTTTTTTAATAGCATAAAGTGGCAATAAAATGATTTTTGTAATCGTCACTTTTCTATTACAGACATTTTTAGACATAGTTTTAGAGTATGTTCACACGATGTATTGCGGCACGTACAGTACATGTCGCTTATCTCCCCACGCGTACAATACGATCGTATTGTACGAGCGGGGAGAGGAGGCGTAATCCATAGCTCTCTATGAGAACTATGGATTACCGTAATTTCGCCAAAATTACCCCGTGTGAACATACCCTTAGGGTTTAAAAGTTGCGGTTTGGACGTTTATTGATTTTTGTGTGGCTCTCTGGTCCTGCAGCTGTGAGGATGCTCCCGAACATACTTGCACATTTCTGCTTTCTTCCAGAAATAGCGCAACACCTCTCCGTGGGTTATGTGTAGTATTGTAGCTGAGCACAATTGTAGTGAATAGTGCTGAGTGCAATACCACAATCAGCCTGTGGGCTAATGTGGCGCTGTATTTTTAAAATCTGGAACAAGTTCATAGTTCCCATTGGCAATGTATTAGAAAGTTGCTAATATGACAATTCCCTGGTACACAGTATAGGTCTGGAGATGTAATTCTTCATAAAATTAACAGTTTCCAATAGGACAGGTTTTCATTTGTAAGAAGATGTGAATTTGCACTTTATAGAAGAGAAGTTGGTTTGTAGTTGTAGTCCAGCAGCTGATGAGTTACTTCCTGCTACAGTAAAACAGCTTGATGTCTCAAGTGGTCTGGAACTGGTGTAACCCCACTTAACTGAAGGTCACCAAACCACGCCACCCCCATTTGGCATTTGGGTCACCCACCAGCTTTGTTACTGAAAGAATGGACAGCAAAGAAGCCAGCGTGCAGGAGGAAGGACCTGAGAGCAGTGGAAGGTGGGGGAAGCAGTGTAGGAGGAGGACAAGGGTTGGTGTTTAGCTTCAAGCAGCAACAAACAAATGATTCAGCTATTGATAGTGTCCTTACCAGGGGCAGCTCCTTATCTGCGGAGCCCGACTGTGCCCAAGTAGCCACTGCCAAAAAGAGAGGACTGAAGCGCGTTCCCCTAAAATGGAAAAATCCCCAACTAATATTGAGTCATTCTCGTCTGTTAAGTTAACAATTCTGTTCTGTCTTCTCGTTCTATTTCTGAATAGGTGACGATTATTGTGACCACCATTAGCGCTCGCATGAGTGTTTTTATCCAGCTTTTTAAGAGTCCTGAGTGGCAGAAAAATTTGCATAGTCTCATAGGAGGATACAGTGGGGAAAAAAGTATTTAGTCAGCCACCAATTGTGAAAGTTCTCCCACTTAAAGGGGATGTTCACACGGCGGATTTGGCCGCGGGTTTCCGCGCGGTTGCCGTGGCCAAAACATCGGCCAGACCTCGCCTCAAACTCGCGCCTCCCCGCGCGGTTTAGCGTGGTTTGCATTGAAGTTTTTGCCCATACAAATTAAGAAAAGCACAACGAAACCCGCACGGACACCACGCTGAAGAGTTGACAGGAGGCATCTCGCACGCGTGGCACAAAAGCCACGGCCAAGCCCGCGCCGTGTGAATAGCAACGCGGTTTCCCATAGGAAACCATTAGAAGAGTGAAGAAATCAGGCGATACCTTTTAGAGGCTAACAGTATATTTGATGGTGAGCTTTCGAGAGTACTAGCTCCCTTCTTCAGACAGTGTTATACAAGAAACTGAAAATTCAGACTTTTTATACACGAAAGACATGGATCTTCAAAGGATCTTAGAATTCTTAAAAATAACAAAATGCAATATAAGCAGAGAAGTCATTTACAACAGGTCAAGAAATCAACAATCTGGAAACTTGTGAGGCGTGACGGAGGGATCAGTAATTCTTTGTCTTATATCATAGCCATCAGGTGTAATTTGTGGCTCTCACAGTTCACACATAGTTTGACATAAAGCTGGCATGAATATTTAGCCCTTTTTGCAGAGTTTGAATTTTTTGCATTAATTTAAATTCCCACTCCTTTCTCTCCCTCTGCGTCTTAAAATGTCCCATTAAAATCATAATTAAAACCATTTATGGCATCTCACCCTGCCTGCAGAACAGGTGCAAAACCTGCAGTCACATCCACACTGCTGACAGTGTACCTGTCCCACAGTCACAGCAGGGGCACAGAATTAGGAGGACATTTTCCTGCAGGTCTTCCAATGTGGTGTATCTGATCATGTGTGCGCAATGTCCGACCACAGGCCTTTATGTGGGGGAAACAGGGCAGAGACTCAGCCAGCGCATGAATTCACACAGATTCACCATTAACAACAACAGAACAGATCTCCCAGTGGCCGCACACTTCTCCGGAGATGACCATTGTATTGAAGATTATGGTTTTAATGGGACATTTTAAGATGCAGAGGAAGGAGTGGGAATTTAAATTAATGCAAAAATGTCAAACTCTGCAAAAAGGGCTAATATTCATGCCAGCTTTATGTCAAACTATGTGTGAACTGTGAGAGCCACAAATTACACCTGATGGCTACGAGATAAGACGAGGAATTACTGACCCCTCCGTCACGCCTCACAAGTTTCCAGATAGCTGATTTCTTGACCTGTTGTAAATGACTTCTCTGCTTATATTGCATTTTATTTTTAAGGATTCTAAGTTCCTTTGAAGACCCATGTCTTATGTGTACAAAAAGTCTGTAAATTTTCAGTTCTTGTATAAAACCATGTCTGAAGAAGGGAGCTAGTCCTCTCGAAAGCTCACCATCAAATATACTCAGTTAGCCTCTAAAAGGTATCGCCTGATTTCTTCACTCTTCTACTACTTTCTATGGCTAACACGGTACAATATTATACTACTAGCATAGAAAACCATGTAATGAACTGGGGGCGTTTTGGCCGTGACAACCGCGCCAAAAACTTGTGGCCAAATCCGCTGTGTGAACTAAGCCAAAAAGATGAGTTGCCTGTAATTGACATCCTAGGTAGACCTCAACCTTTTGGACGGAGGTGAAAGTCCGTGTTGCCCAGCGACCTCCCCAAAACATCACTGCTCTAGAGGAGATCTGCATGGAGGAATGGGCCAACATACCAGCAACAGTGTGTGCCAACCTTGTGAAGACTTACAGAAAACATTTGACCTCTGTCATTGCCAACAAAGGAGATAGAACAAAGGATTGAGAGGAACTTTTGTTATTGACCAAATACTTATTTTCCACCATAATTTGCAAATAAATTCTTTCCAAATCAGACAATGTGATTTTCGGGATTTGTTTTCTCATTTTGTCTCTCATAGTTGAGGTCGACCTATGATGTCAGTTACAGGCCTCTCTGATCTTTTTAAGTGGGAGAACTTGCACAATTGGTGGCTGATCACTAAGCAGAAAGGTTGATGGTCATTGCCATCTTGGTTTACATCCAGCTTTCCTAGACTCCTCACTCCTTTAAAGTATTCATCTGTGTCATTCTTTTTTTACTTCTGGCTCTGGCCGAATGGAACGTCATCAAAGAGCAGTCAAGTTAGGCAACCATGAGTATAGCCATAGAGGGTAAAGTCACACCTAGGTACTAGTGTTTGAGGGGTCCAAAATGCGTCACTATTGCTAATTTCTGTTCCATTTATTGTACTTGTATAGATCCAAATTATTCTGCGAGATGGTTTTGGAAAGGGGGAAGAAATCTGAAGCAACCCACAGACACAAGGAGAGCATCCAAACTTCAGGCAGATGTTGCCCTTCGTCAGGTTCAGACCCAGGACTTCAGTAATGCCACTGTACTGCCCATTATTGATATAGAAGGCCTTGTTGCAGACTTTGCATTGGAGCCCTGGATATTTTAGTTAAAAGGGTTGTTTGAAATTTTTTAAAAACAGCCAGTGGTCAGGACTGTAAAACAAACAAGCAAAAAATAACAGCTATTGGTCCCATGACAATGACATGGTTCACTATAGCCAATCGTTACCCTCAGCGTATATACTGGCAGAGACCGCTATGATTGGCTGCAGCATCAGGTGAACCATGGCCATGTCATCAGTGACTTCAGGGGTGTGTGATAATAGTTATGTTTTTTTTTTTTATTTTGGAACAGTCCTGAGCATTGGTCCCTTTAAAAAAAAAAAAAAAATCTTTGAAAGCCCTTAAAGAGCTTTTGATGGCATATAGCTAGGACGAGCCATCAATGTCAGGTGAGAGTGCCACCTCTGGAATCCACAAGGGCCCAGACAGTCCTGTTCTGAATGAAGTGGTGACTGTGCTTGCAGAGTTGCACTCCTTTCATTTCAATGGGAGTGCCAAGAACAGCCAAGAAGTTGCATTTGTACTCCGCTCCCACCACAATGAATAAAGAGTAGGGGAGTTTCTGGAGGTAGATGAGGAAAAATATTTTTATTATTAATTTTTTTAGTCGTTTCACGTCCCCCAAAAAAGGTAATCAAAAAGTTTAATGTATCCCAAAATGGTACCAATAAAGTATATAAATATACCGTCCATTTAGACCAGTCATTATCTCAGTATTTAATATTGTGTGATACGTCTTCAAAACAAATACATAATATGCAGATATAAAAGTAACTTGATTTCTGATGCATTCAAGTAGTAACTTTAACTTTTTGAACGCTGAAACTCTGAGCAGGTCTTACTCATTCCGCCCTTATCTCTCTATACCTACGATGTTTCGGAGTACACGCCTCCTTTGTCAAGCATGCTTCAGCCAGAAAAAAATGAGGCCTTGCTCTCAGGGCTGTGGAGTCGGTGCCCATTTTGCAGGAGTCAGAGTTGGAGTCATTAAAAAATGGACCAACTCCCAAAATATATAATAAATTGGTCCAGTTAGTTCAATGCGGTGCCAAAAGCAAGAGGAATTGGGTCCGGCCAGGGCTACTGCTCCAATATTTTCTCCCTGATCACACGAAGCTAGAAGCACTGTCCGGTTCGGTGGAAGAAGCCTGATGATATGGTGGTGTTTCACAGCCAAAGATGTTGGATACTTGTTGGAGACCAGGATCGATGGTGACCTCAGTGCTGAGCTCTATGTGAGTGTCCTACAAGAGGAGTTACTTCATACAGTCGAGTACTATGGGTATGAAAAGGACGACACAGTGTCCAGCAGGACGGCGACCCAAAGCAGACGTCAAGGTTGGAGAAGGAAGGGTTCAATGACAATGAAGTAGAGTTGCTGTATTGGCCTCCACAGTCCCCAGACCTCAACCCAATCCAACACTTAGAGTTTGAAGAAAAAGCTGTTTTCATACCCAAGTCCAGTCTGCACCAACGTTGAGAACATGTAGAAGAGACCTGGGATCAGATTTAGGTCAAAACATGAATGATCCAGAGCCCAGAAGGATTCAGGCAGAGCTGAAAGCCAAATTTTGATTTTAAGGAGCAAAATAGTAACAATGCAGTTACATCTGCAGAACTAAGCAGATACTAAATAATGTATGTATAAAATATTCAAGATGATTGTCTATAAAATTATGCTGTAGCTTCATGTTCACAGCTGTAGTCGAAGGCGAGATGTGGAGCCTGAAAGTTAAAAACATTGTTACCCTTTTGCTTGTCCGTGTAAGTTCTACCTAAACAGCTTGATTATTGTACCATAAGGTGATAAAAAGCCTGATACCATTGTACTAAAGTAAAGTTATCACTTAAACATGCGCCATGTATGAGGGAGGCGGAGTCGGTGTCCGCAAAATTGAGGCGTCGGAGCTTTGGCTTACCGACTCCACAGCCCTGCTTGCTCTGGTCATTAGACTTCAAAAGTTATTGGTCACAGAAAATGGCATTTCAGCAAAAATTGAAAAAATAGAAAATGCTTCGCACTAAAACATAATCAAACCTCCACAAATCTGGTATCGCCTGAATCATATTGACCTGCATAATACAGACACTTCATTTATACCAAAGAGTGGACACCATGAGCACTAAACCCCCGCAAAAATGTTGCAATTGCGGGGTTTTTTCATGTTCCACCCCATATATAATTTTTGGGGAGGTTTCCTGGTACATTATATGTTCTTGTTAATGGCACTATTAAAATGTATTTGTCCCACAAAAAACAAGCCCCCATATGGCTATGTAGATGGAAAAAGTAAAAAAAAAAAAGTTATGGCTCTTGAAAGGCAGGGAGGAATAAACAAAAAATGGCAGCGACCTGAAAGAGGTTAAGCCCCGGTCTCCAACCATACAGCAAGCAATGTCTCGTTGAAAATGAGGGTGCCTAAACTGGATCCTCATTTGTTGTGACTGCTCTCCAAGTCCACAAACCTATGGCTGGTGCTGAGCGGGAGGATGTGAAGGTAATTGTAGATTATAAGCTCTTGCAGGTAGGGTCCTCTCTCCTTCCGTATCAGTGTATTACTTGGATTTTGTATATGTCTTATATTATGTACCTGAACCCCTGCTCTTGTACAGCGCCCTGAAATAAATGGCACTCTAAAATAATAATGGATATGGATAACTTATTTTAATGATAATGGGGTGCTGTAGAGCCAAGGGCGCAGACCTCTAAGTCTCGCTGCCGGCATTTTTGTCTCAAGTTCTCAGTGAAACGTCCCCTCAATGTCAGGCATCTCAAGCTCTGGGAACATGAGTAGTTACGGGAACTAATATATACATGGAGAAGTATGCGTCATCCACAAATGAGCCAACAGCTTTCAGCAGCATTGAATATATACAGCACACGGTATTCCTCACACTGGCATAAGCTCATAGGGAGATTCTCGAAATACAGCTGATTCATAATTACTGAACAGAGCCATCATTCCCCAGGAAGAATAGATAAATATCAGTCTACTGTGCTGCCAGAGCAGCTCTGACCTGAGGTATGGACTTCACAAGACCGCTGAAACCGTGCTGTGGGATCTGCACCAAGCTTCTAGCAGTAGATCATTTAATATCTGTAAGTTGTAAGATGTGGCCTCCATGGATTGGACTTGTTTTCCTGCATATCCAATAGATTCTCAATCGAAAAGTCTTGAGAAAAGACGGCTCCGGGGAGACTTGATTAATTTATATAAATGGTCCCTACAAAAAGTATGGGGAAAAATTATTTCATGTAAAGCCTCCTCAAAAGACAAGAAAAACCTTCTTCACTGTAAGAACTGTAAATCTGTGGAATAGCCGCCTGAGGAGCTGGTCACAGCAGGAACTGTAGAGAGTTTCAAGAAAGGCTTAGATAACTACCTGAAACTAAAAAATAGTACATATGTAGCTGTGTAAAATTCTGGATCCTGGCTGGTAGCGGCTCTGGGGTCAGAGATGGGGTCTCCCCTGGAGCAGATTGGTTCTTGCCTTGTGGGTTTCAAGGCATTCACCAGTGGGGAGGCTGGGCTTAACATCCTTGTCTCCCTCATTTCACCCACATTTTCCCCACCCTTGGTTGAACTTGATGGACACATGGCTTTTTTCAACTGTACTATGTAACTATGAATTGAAATCTTGGGAGTTTAGAGACCAAGTCACCACATTTAAAGGGTTTTTCTCACTACAAGGATTAGCTGTCAACATGAAGGTAATTGAAGACTTTTTCAAAATCCATTGGTCCATTTTAGTCATGAGATAAGAGGTTTTTTTTGTGCTCTGAGATCACAGGTTTCTATGGTTACTTGACCATAACTCTGTTATCTGATTAGATCAGGGAGTGATGTCACTCACCATGGACTGACAGAGCTCACTCCATCAGTCCAGAGCCAACTATCTCTAACAATATTACAGATAAGCAATTGTTTTTCAGTCCTCACAGCACATGTACCTTTTGTTTACAGAAGATAACATCTCCTGCACTTGTCAGTGTAGGGGCTCCTTACAGAGAAGCCAAATATGCTAATCACAGCTATAGAGCCACCAACAGGCAAAGGAGACAGAGTGAGTTTAAAACTGCTTGTGATACAGTGAAACGGCTTAGTGAGGAAACCTCTTTAAATCTTTGTCCTGTTCCTTAAACTAATTCCTGAACAACTGTTGCAATGGAGCCAGGGCATTATCCTGCAGAAAGAGGCCCCTACCAATGAGGAATACCACTGCCATGAAAGGGTGGACTTGATCCGTACGATGTCTAGGTAGCTGGTAAATGTCATAGCAACTTCCACGTGATGCCAAGACCCAAGGTTCCCCAACAGAACATTATGCAGAGCATCAAACTGAGTCCGGACACTTCTTCCCATAGTGCATCCTGCTGCAACCTCTTTCCCAAGTGGCACACACCTGGCCACCTACATTGTTTAAAAGATTAAGGGCGACCTGTATGAAACTTGGTGCCAATATGCCAGTTCTAAATTGATATAGAGGAGTGTGGAATATGACAGTTTGGTGCATAGAGTATTATGTGCCAAACTTTGTCTCAGCCATGGTGTGAATTTATATGGAAGTTTCACTCCAAACTTTGGCACATTTTTGGCACATTTAAAAGGGTCATGTCTAGTACAGACTGTACCAAGTTTTGGCATACGACTATTTATACATCTGTAGGACAGGGCTACAACAGGTTTTTGGCTCAAAGTACGCCAGAGAACTGTCTTAGCCTCATTCCTACATGCTGCCCTAAATGTTAAATCAGACCAGGCCACCTTCTTCCATTCTTGATGGTCCAGTTCTGATCCTTGTCCCCAGCGTAGACCCTTTCGTTGGCGGTCAGGGGTAGTTGTGGGTACTCTGACTGGTATGCAGCTACAGCTTCTTGTACACAATGAGCTGCAATGTCCTGTGTGTTCTGTGTCATAACCAGCAGGAACTCTTCTTTGGGATTGGACTAGGCATGCTAGCCTTCACTTCCATACTAAATCTTGGGCCTCCCTGACCCTGAGTATGGTTCACCAATTGACTAAAAAACAATGTTTGGTCTGTACATCCAAAACGTTTTGAGAAAAAATGAGCATAGGCGCACGCTGGTGTGGCAGTAAAATACAAACACAATCCAATATCAGCAGCACAATACTAGCACTAAAAAACTATCAAAAGGAACATAGGAACTATTGGAAAAGCATTTCTGCTACTTTGAATACATGAAAAATTTCTTAGTGTGCATTTTTGATCAAAACTGTGTAAGCCCACCTGCCACAGCAAGGCGACCTCAATACAAATGGGAACCTATGCTATATGTTACCTCTTATTGCCTATTCAGACCTCCACATTTCAGGGAGAGTAGATTCCAGCTACAAGTTAATCTGCCCACCTGCACAGGTTTTTAAATCAACGCAGAATAACTTGTAGCTGGAATCTATGGGCCCGGGTAACTGGAACCCTAATATCACAGAGCTCAGCTCCTCTCCCTCTATCATATAACCCTATATTTCACAGAGCTCAGCTCCTCTCCCTCTATCATATAACCCTATATATCACAGAGCTCAGCTTCTCTCCTCTATCATATAACCTTATAGATCACAGAGCTCAGCTCCTCTCCTCCATCATATAACCCTATATATCACAGAGCTCATCTCCTCTCCCTCTATCATATAACCCTATATATCACAGAGTTCATCTCCTCTACCACTATAACATAACCCTATATATCACAGAGTTCAGCTTCTCTCAAATCATATAACCCTATATATCACAGAGCTCAGCTTCTCTCTATCATATACCCTTTATATCACAGAGCTCACTACCTTCTCTATAATATAACCCTATAGATCACAGAGCTCAGCTCCTCTCTATCATATAACCCTATATATCACAGAACCCAGCTTCTGTCCTCTATCCTATAACCCTCTATATCACAGAGCTCAGCTCCTCTCCTCTATCATATAACCCTATATATAGCAGAGCTCAGCTTCTCTCCTCTATCATATAACCCTATATATAGCAGAGCTCAGCTCATCTCCTCTATCATATAACCCTATATATCACAGAGCTCAGCTTCTCTCCTATCATATATTACTTTTAGAGAGAGTAGCATGATTCACCTGACAGGTTCATTTTAAAGGGGTTTTCCATGAAACGAAATCCCTTTCTGATGCTGGCTTGTAGCTCGCTGTGAGGTGGTCTCGGTGTATGGGGACACAGCGGCACTGTCCTATTCATGTCTATGGGAGGTCTGAGTATAGCTGAACACACTCGCTCGGCTATATTCAGAACTGCCATTGAAAATAACAGGGAGTTCCTCCCAAGCGCACCCATCTCCCCATTCACTGAGGTCAGACCATAGCTTGCTATGAGCCGGCTGCAGAAAGGGATTGTGCTTCGTGTCAAAACCCCTTTAGGTCCTGTAAACCGTTGCTGGTACACCCCGGATGTATCTTGCTGCTGGCCTTGGATATTTTAGTCCCTCTAGCTTAAAGGGGTTGTCTCACTATTTTGATTCATCTAATCTCAGTCCTGTTTTCTTAGTTTCACTTTGAATTCAGGGGAGTGTTTACTGGCTTCCACTAGGCTGCACTAGAAGCAAGGTCTGTAGCTATAGCAACCAGTGCTGGCAGCCTATCAGGAGAGATCGAACAGGTGCAGTCCATACAAGAGGGGATATCTAGGAATAGGTAAGACATTGGTAATGGACACATATTGCAAAGTGACTTGTTTTTGCAAGCTCTTTAACATAAAAAGCAATCCTTGTAGTGAGACAACCCCTTTAAGTAAACCCTATGTGTAAATGTCTGTTCTGTGTCCTTTGCTACTCTACTACTGCCATGTGCGAGCCGTATCCCTGCAAGACCAGGTGTCTTTTAGGAATTGGATAAAGCACTTTACAAATTGGCTAAACTTAATAACCAGCGGCATCACATTGAGCGGACGATCTACCCGGAATAACCAGAGCTCGGTATTTACTACATTAGGCTCCTCTACAGCAGGTCCCGCAGAGAGTAAAGCTCCAGATAATTACAATTATTGATCGTCTGCGATGTTGGTAAATGTCTCCGTTTTATCAGAAGTGATTCGCCTCTTGCTCGGCTGATCAGTGTTTTATTGCAGACCGTTCCGCTGCTGCTTTGTGTTGTCTGATCGCTGCTGGGAATTGTTAATGTGGCCGCTCACTTCTGGATAATGTCTGCCGGACGAGAGGACATCACGGGGCTGATGGATCATCACACTGCACGTCAGCAGCAAATTTACCAAACCGAGAACAGGGTGTGGCCAGACTGTAATATGTATCGTCTCATGAAAGCACAGACCTGCTCAAACAGATGGACCAGAGTCCAGCAATGATGATACATAGTGCCAAGTACTTTTTTAATTCCTTTAAAGGGGTTTTGCCACAAAGTGAGTTCCTTACCTCTTATCTGCTCAGGGGAGAATATAAACAAAGCATGCAGGGCTTTGAATGGCTGCAGGGGTAAGAGGGAGGGGGGTGAACAGAGAGCGAGGAAGCAGGGATCGTCTCTAAAGTTTACTCAAATAATAACGTCGCTTACTTGACAAAGGGGGCGCGTCGGCTCCCGAAACGTCGCGAGACGTAGCGGTGTCTGAGAGGAGAGGAGTTGAAGACAGCTCTAACACTATGCAATCATGCATATGTTTGGCCTCCTAGGCTGAAACACTATGATGTGGAGCTACTGCATGAGCAATCAGGTGAATTCGTTCTAAAGAACATTACACTGTTGTGTGAAACTAAATGAATTATTATCATTCAAGTTTTTAAGAAGTTTGAATAAAGCCTTTTTTATTACAATAATGAATAGTATTTGTTTATACCGTTAGCAACATTGACTTGGTATACTAATTAGCAAGTGGGGACCTGCAGCTACGGTAAATGCCTGATCAGCTAAAACGAAAAGGTGCACTATTGATGAATGTTTCTGTTCATTTACATTTCTCTTTTGGACAACTTTGGATTCGGTGGACTTTGCCGGATCATCCATTAATAAAATGGTTAAATGTCGGGGAGTGTTTATTTAAATAAACATTTCTCTTGTGTTTAGCATCGACTATTTTCCCCCATTTAATTCCAACGTCAGTAATTGAGGCGTCTAAAAGACTTCTCTCCATTAGTGTCGCTGGCGCTTAGTTTTAGCCAATGGCTAACACCCTTTGGCTTACATTAATCTCCTATCATTATTACCCCAGTACCCAACGCACCAGGATTACTGTGAAAAGTCGGGTAACCATCCTATGTGGACCATCACATTGTGTGGTGGCTGCAGGCTAGTATTTTTAGTATGGGAAGGACCCAACATCCATGGACCTTCTCATCCTGATAGTATCAGGCTGCAGCTGCTGGTTTTACCTTTACTTGTCATGGACAAAAGGTTAGGGACCACACATGTTTTTTTTGTTTTTTTTTATAGTTTATTTATGGAAAATCTAAAACTAGGCACCCAAAGTAATCAATGCTTTCTACTGTAGCTCTATGCTGTGGCTACTAGAGGGGGTCCCAAACAAAGTAATCAATAAATAAAAAATCAACGTGGAGTCCCTCTCATTTTCCACAAACCGCAAAAAAACCAACAGCTGCAGACTGATACTATCAGGGTGGGACTGTAAATGGATATTGGTTCCTAAGTGTATGTTCACATGACTTATTTTGGAGTGCATTTTGCCGCGTATTTCGCGGCTTACTGTGCTTAATACACGGGAAATGTGCCAAATAATTACGGTAATCCATAGTTCTCATAGAGAACTTCTGATTACGCCTCCTCTCCCCGCTCGTACAATACGATCGTATTGTACGCGCAGGGAGATAAGTGACATGTCATTTATTCGCGGCGAATATGTGCCGCGAGTAATGCATGTCTATGGATCCGGTGGGCTGCCGGGCCCCCTGCGCCGCAGGAGTACACGCTGATCAGCACAATTCCCAAAACACTTGGCGTCATTGCGGCGCGTACTGTACGCGCCGCAATTACGCCGTGTGAACATACCCTTAGGGAGTCTACTTCTGATGGCAACCTGGCTCGTCCCAATACTCCTGGCACTGAGGCAAAAGTGACATGGGGTTACTGCCAGCCTTGAGGGTGAAAAAACGTGATTCTCAAGACCCACATGAGTTTTCCATTGACCTCAGTACTTCATCAGTGATCTTGAATGACCATGACAAGAGTCCCCATGCTGTTGCATCATGGAACTCCAGCCTTATTCATCTGCAGTTATTGCAAGAGAAGCTGCAGGTACTCACACCAGAATGGAAGTCGCTTTCTACTGTGGCTTTATGCTGTGGCTACTAGAGGGGGGTCCCAAGCAATGAATGCCACCTCTAAAATCCACAAATTTACCTTAATAGGCCAAGCACTCTGCAAGTCCTCATATTGATGGCTCGAACCAGGCTCCATCCACCATAGTATCAAGTCTCTATGGCCATGGTCAGAATGATGAAATGGGCAACAGCAGTTTCACATAATTAGAAGAGTCTGCGGCGGTCATTTTTTTCCTCTGTTCCATTCTCTGGCAGCCGGTATAATCATATAGAAGTCTTGGCATAAAACAACCCTGGATGTAACAGTAGCCGAGTACAAAATGAATTGGATGATGATTAATTAAATGTTTTTTTTTTTTGCTACAATTCTGCCGAATAGACTGAAAACTGATCTAAAGTTTCCTCCTTGCCTTCCTTGTAATTGCCTAGCTAGTCCAGGAGGCCCTGGAGATGGCCGGCACTAGTGCAGCAGTTCTTAAAGGGATTTTCTAGTTTCATACTGGCTTTTTTTATTTCAGCCTCTAGAGTAGGTTTGTCAAACTCAAATTCACCGAGGGTCACATCCATATTATGGTGACCGTCAAAGGGCCAGTTGTGAGTGTCGGACCATATACAAGTAACTACTCCTTAACATATTGTTATATAACCTCAGACACCATATGCACCAAAACGAAGTGTCCCATCAGCCGTTATATGGTGTATGTAACTTTTTCCTGGGTTGCTGGTAAAGTAATTAACCCCTTAAGGTCTAAGCATCTTTTTTTCATCACGTTTGTTTTTTCCTTCCTGCCTTCCAAGAGCCATAACTTTCTTTTCAATTTTCCATCTACATAAGCACATGAGGGCTTGTTTTTTTTTTGTGGGACAAATTGTACTTATAATGGTTTAATTGAATATACCATATAATGCAATGGGAAATCCAGAAAAAAAGTGGGGTGGAATGTGAAAAAAAAAGTACTTGTGCTATTTTTGCAGGGGGGGGGGGGGCTGCACCGTTCCTCATTGTTTTAGATGTGCGGCCGAGATTGCCGCAGCATCTCAATGGTTAAACAGTAGTGATTGGAGCTGGCTCCAATCTCTGCTGTTACCAGCGGGTGTCAGTGTATTGAGAGGGCTCAGCTAGTGAGCCCCCTCTATACTCCTTTAGCGTCGTCATGACGTACAAAAACCAGCGATCCTTTGGAGCCACGTGGTCAGTAAAAGTCGAGATGTCCTTTAAGGTTGTATAATAGTCAGGCCCTTCTACCTCGAAGGGTGGCAGCTGCCAGGGTAGAGCTGTCAGAGCTGTGCCAGTGCCTGTGAGTGGCTGGGCATGCAACGCCAGAACTCTGAATCCAAGATGCTGCCCACTCCCTGTGCCACCTCTGTCCAGCGCTGGATGCATCCTCCAGGGAAGGTGGAGAGCCGGACCTTTGTCCCATCCCTGCTCGCCGTGTCTAAGCTCTCATGGACCACATAAAATAATATTGCGGGCCAGATTCAACCCATGAGCCTTGCGTCTGATATGTGCTTTAGATGTACTAGAACGTTCCAAATTATTGAAAGCAAACCAATTATGAAAATGTGAGGGTAATTTGCTCAGGCTGGCATATAACACCACAATCCTGTGCTAGAGTGAGATGTCAAAAAACAAAATCTGGTTAGCACATCCGTTTTGAAGAATAAACGTATAGGTGCACGCTGCTGTGGCAGTCAAAAACTATGCAAACACAACACAATATCAGCAGCACTCTATAGACACTAAAAACGGTCAAAGAGGACATAAGAATTTTTTGAAGAGCATTTCTGTTAATATGGAATACATGAACAAATTTGAGGTTCTTAGTGTACATTTTTGATAAACTGTAAATGCCCACCTACTGCGGAAAGGTGACCCCAATTCTGGTGGGAACCTAAGCTACATGCTACCTCTCATGGTGTCTGTTCCACATTTCAGGGTTAGAAGGTTCCAGCTATAAACCTGATCTGATTAAAAAGCCTGTGCAGGTGGGTGGAGTGCATAATCCAAGATGGGAACCAGCCACTTCCACATACAAACAGTCAAAAAACAATATCTGATCATCACATCCGTTTTGAAGAATAAACGTATAGGTGCACGCTGTTGTGGCAGTCAAAAGCTACGCAAACACAACACAATATCAGTAGCGCTCTATAGATACTAAAAACGGTCAAAGATGACATACATCTTTTCATATATTCCATGGTAGCAGAAATACTCTTCCAAAAATTCTTATGTCCTCTTTGACCGTTTTTAGTATCTATAGAGCGCTACTGATATTGTGTTGTGTTTGTATAGCTTTTGACTGCCACAACAGTGTGCACCTATACGTTTATTCTTCAAAACGGATGTGCTGACCAGATTTAGTTTTTTGTATGGATCAGTGATAGTCCCCAGCTTGGATTATGCACTCCACCCCCCTGCACAGGTTTTTTAATCAGATCAGGTTTATAGCTGGAACCTTCTAACCCTGAAATCTGGAGGTCTGAACAGACACCAAGAGAAGTAGCAAGTAGCGTTGGTTCCCACCTGAATTGGGGTTACCTTGCCGTGGTTGGAGGGCATTTACAGTCTTGATCAAAAATGTACACTAAGAACCTCAAATTTTTTCATATATTACATAGAAGCAGAAATGCTCTTCCAAAAATTCTTGAGGTTCTTAGTGTACATTTTTGATCAAAACTCTAAATGCCCAGGTACCGCGGCAAGGTGACCCCAAACCAGGTGGGAACCAAAGCTACATGCTAACACTCTTGGAGTGAGATGTGTGAGCAGTTGAAATCTCATCTCTAGAACAATGAACATTTTTCCATAGAGCCAGATGGAGCAGCAGTGTGTCACTATTTTGGAGGTATTTGTTGGATACCATGAAAAAATGTGCCCTGATGAACATCAAGATGTAGCTGCGGCCTATAGCCATACATAGAACATATGTAGTCCTATATTGACTACGTTTGCTGTATTTGTCACATCGCTTTCTGTGTGGGATACAGTGGTCTATCACGCTTTCATATCTTGCAAAAATGCATATTGCACTGGGAAATGGAACAAAGGAAGTACAAATAGGGGACATGCATGAATACTCTATTGGTCTAAGACTTTGTTGCCCGTAGCAATCAATCAGAGCCCATAGCAACCAATCAGAGCTCCCCTTTAATTTTTTTCAAAGCATAATATGAGATGAAAGGGGTGCTCTGATTGGTTGCTATGGGCTCGGATTGGTTGCTATGGGCAACAAACAAAGTCTTAGACCAAGACAGTGTTCATATAAGCCTCCCTTTGTTTCTTCTATTGAAGGCTAAGGGCTGGCAGCAGCTATGTTGTTCTATCTTTGTTCACACGGGTATCTTCAATGTAGTGAATAATGAGGTGTGAACCTAGCCATAGGTGCCTGACCAGAGGAAAGTTAAAGGGGTTGTCTCACTACTTTGATTCATCTCACCTCAGTCCTGTTTTCTTGGTTTCATTTTGAATTCAGGGGTGTGTTTACTGGCTTCCACTAGGCTGCAGTAGAAGCCAGGTCTGTAGCTATAGCAACCAGTGCTGGCAGCTTATCACGAGAGAGTAAACAGGTCTGTAGCTATAGCAACCTGAGGAGCTGATGCAGCCCATACAAGAGGGGATATCTAGAAATAGGTAGGACACTGTTAATGGACACATATTGTAAAGTGACTTGTTTTTTTTGCAAGATCTTTAACATAAGAAGCAGCAATCCTTGTAGCGAGTTAACCCTTTTAAAGACGTTTCCAAAATTGGGGGAAAAAAGGGGTCTTTTTTTCCCCAGAAACTGCGCCTCTCATATCCATGGTCTGTGTCTGGTATTGCAGCTGGGTTTTTTTTGAGAGTATTATCACACCTCAGACAGCTCCGTTATTTTTCCTTCGGTAACAACCTCCTGTATCATTACCCTGGATTACACTAAAGCTACGTTTAAATGTGAGACTGAAAATGCCCAACCTCCACCCATTATCGGATGATTTCTCTGCACTTAAAATAAAGTATGTTAAGCTCCTGTGACGTAGACTTACAGTCATCAGACAAGACCACATCTCTTCATCATCAAGGGATAGGAAGCTTGAAATTCAGGTAGTAAGGTCACCGAAACCCATCTAACAGCACAAGCCTGAGCCTGAGCGGCAAACCCAAAAAATCAAATGTGTTCATTAATGTTCATAACTAGGTGCATAGGCTCGTACCAGCTTGGGACCCCCATTTATTGATGTTCATATTCCCCATTTAAAGGGATTTTGCCACCAAAGACACTGATGGCATATTGTGAGTATATGGCATCATTGTCTGATAGGTGCGGGTCCCAACTCTGGGACCCGCACCTATCTCGTGGACGGGATCCTGAATAACTCTGTGCAGACTGGAGAGTCGGTCGAACTTACGCACGTCTCTCCATTCTGTTCTATGGGAGTTCCGAGCATAGCTGAACGCACCACTAGGCTGTACTCGGTTATACTATAGAATAGAATGGAGAGTGACTGCGCAAGCGTAGCCAGTTCTCCAGCCATGTTCCCCACTTGTGCCAAAACCCCTTTAAGCCTTGATGAGGCAACTCTATACTGTTGCACCAGTCATATAAGAATAAAGATAATCACAAAGCCCCATCCATGGAAAATGTGCTAATCCTGGAAAGATGAATGGGTGCAGCAGATTGAGATGTGGAGCCAGGTACATAGTAAAAAGGCTGTAGAAACAATGTCCTTAAGGATATAGTCCAGCACCATAGAATCTAGTATTTATTCCATAAAGATTAGAAAGACATGAAAGGTATCACATAAAACAAGCAGGTTTCCCAACTTACGTGTTTTGGATCTTAAACACGATCCTTACAGCCCCAGAATCATGTTTAAAGGAAAGTTCCCATCTTGCATTTTGAAGGCATTTTAATAGGATATGCCATCAGGTGTGAGGAGATCCGCACCTTTGTCGGGAATGGGCCCCTGAAAGTCTCCATATAAAACTGAGAGCTGGTCATGCTTGCGTACAACTTTCCATTCTGTTCTATTGGGGTTCAGAGTTGAGCCAGACACAGCACTTACCTGTAATGGGAACTCCCATAGAACAGAATGGAGAGTCGTGTGTAAGTGTGATCGGCCCATTCCCGAGCTAGGTGCAGATCCTGTAGTTGGGACTCCAACCCATCAGACCTTTATCCTATCAATGTACTGTCAAAGTGCAAGATGGGTATATCCCTTTAAACACGATTCTGGGGCAATGAGTAAGAATCATGTGCAAGATGTGAAATGCGTAAGCTGAATACGTCCTTGTTTTATGTGATACCTATCATGTATTTATGAAATAAAGGTTTTTATGATGCTGAACATTGCTACATTTATAATTAGTTTCATAAACCATGGTTAGATACATTGCATACACTTGGATATAATGTATCACCTGAAAAAAATAAAATATGTAAAATAATGGTAAGGGCAGTAAAGCTGGAGACAGAAAAGCAGATTGCCATAGAGAGTAAAACTAACCCCAAAATATTTTTTTTACTATATAAATAGTAAAAAGATTAAAACAGAAAATGTTGGCCCTTTGAAAAGTAGTGAGGGAGGTATTATAGAGGGCAATGAGAAGAACGCAAACCTATTAAACAATTTTTTCTCCACTGTATTTACCGAGGAGGAGGATGACCTTCCTGTTGATGAGCAAAGGGATGAGGTAAATTCCAACTTAAATGTTTCTTGTCTAACCCAGGAAGAGGTGCAGCTCCGCCTTAAGAAGATTAAAATTGTCAAATCCCCAGTTCCTGATGGCATACACCCGCATGTCCTAAGGGAGTTAAGTAATGTCATAGATAGGCCCCTATTCTTAATATTTATGGACTGTATAATGTCCCAAAGGACTGGAGTATAACAAATGTGGTGCCAATATTCAATAAGGAGTCAAAAAGTGATCCTGGAGACTACAGGCCGGTAAGCTTAACCTCTGTTGTTGGTAAAATGTTTGAAGTTTTCTAAGAGATGAAAAATCCATTTCATGATAACTTAAACGGAAAAACATTGGGAAGAAGTGACATGAAGAAGGCAAACAGGATTATGGGGTGTAATTAAAGGGGAATAGATGCACATGACTTATACAAGTCACTGGTCAGACCATACATGGAATATTGTGGACAGTTTTGGGCACCAGTTCACAGGAAAGACATTGTAGAGCTTGAACAGGTTCAATGGTGGAAACGAAAGTAATACAAAGACTGGGTGGACTGCAATATCCAGAAAGATTAGCAAGAGTCGGGTTATTTAGTTTAGAGAAAAGACGGCTTCGTGGTGGGGGTGGGGGGATGACATAATAAATATGTATAAATATATTAAAGGTCAATGTAGAGATCTCTTCCAGGATCTATTTATACCCAGGACTGAATCCAGAACAAGGGGGCGTCTTCTATGCCAAGAGGAAAGAAAGTTTCTACATAAACATAGAAAGGCATTCTTTACTGTAAGAGCAGTGAGACTGTGGAACTCTCTGCCAGAGGAACTTGTCATGGTGAATTCAATAAGAGATGTAATAATAGAACAGGTTATAGTGACCAGGATTCTGGAGAAGGGTCTGGATACATTTCTAGATGTAATAATATAACAGGTTATAGTGACCAGATTCTGGAGAAGGTCTGGATACATTTCTAGATGTAATAATATAACAAGTTATAGTGACCAGGATTCGGAGAGGGGTCTGGATACATTTCTAGATGTAATAATATAACAGGTATAGTAGACCAGGATTCTGGAGAAGGTCTGGATACATTTCTAGATGTAATAATATAACAAGTTATAGTGACCAGGATTCTGGAGAAGGGGTTCCTGGTTACATTTCTAGATGTAATAATATAACAGGTTATAGTGACCAGGATTCTGCAGAAGGGTCTGGATACATTTCTAGATGTAATAATATAACAAGTTATAGTGACCAGGATTCTGGAGAGGGGTCGCTGATCCAGGGATTTATTCTGATTGCCAGATTGGAATCGGAAAGGATTTTTTCTCTAAAATGAGGACAATTGGCTTCTACTTCATGGGGGGTTTTGTCTTTCTCTGGATCAACACTTTAGCACAATTGGCTGATTTGGATGAACATCTGTCTTTTTTTTTGACCTTACAAACTACGTAACTATGACTTATCCATGGTATTTCCTTTGTCATTTCTTCTGTCAGATTTTTCTTCACTCTTACCTGACTTCTCAATGACGATCTTATGCAATTTAGAGTTATCCTTAAAGGGATTTTCTCACTACAATGACTGGCTTTTAACATGTATGGAAATGTAAAAATAAAATATTACAAAATACATTTCTGTTTTAATTTTGCTTTGGTCAGGAAATAAAGTTGATTTTATCTCCTCTTAGAGTACACAAGTTCCTCTGGTTACTGGCCACCTCTCTCTGCTCTCCCCTCGCCTGTCTGTTATCTGATTGCTCCACAAGCTGCCGTTTAACCATGGTGAGTCACTCCCTGGAGAGTCCTATCTCTAGCAACAGAGTTTGTCTACCTTACTTAATAACAAGCTTCCACCCTTTAGCTCTCTGTAGCTGTGTCCACTTTATAAATTTATTGCAGTCATGTCAATGTAACAGCAACAGCTAGAAACAGCAGAGCTGACATGCCAATCACTGTTAGGCCGTGTTCACACGGCTTATTTCGCCGCGGATTGGCGTCGTATTCCGCGCCGGATTTGCGCTGCAGTACGGCGCCAATCCGTTGGTGTAATTACGGTAATCCACCGCTCTCATAGAGAACAGTGGATTCCATCGCTCCTCCCCGCTCGGCGAATCCGCCGGGCGGGGAGAAAGTCACTTGCACATTATCTTGGCGCAATACGCGCCGTGGATAATGGCAGTCTATGGGGCCGGAGAGCGGCACCCCCGCACCGCCCCCGCACCCGCCCCTTATTCAAGCCGGAATTGCGAGCGCAATCCGGCTCACAAATCCGGCGTGAATAAGCCGTGTGAACGGGGCCTTACAGAACCACTCACAGCCTGAACAGGGAGTGTGAGTCTAAAGCAGATTGTGGATCTGTGAAACTGTATGGTGAGAAACCCCTTTATTGATAAGGTTAATGATCCTTTATTTGCCATTCCACACTGGAAAAGCTGAGTTATAACCCCCTTAAAAGCTTCAATATTGGCCAGATTGGTCGGCACCAACTTTTCCCAGAAGTAAATGTAACAATAAATAGGCTGGATTTATTTACATGTGTTTTCTGATTTATATTTCCCATTCAGGACAATCATTCATTATAGTAGAGAGCAGCTATTGCACAAAGATTGTCGCTTGCTCTAGAAGACCCGACAAGTCCACGCATTAGACTGAGTTTCAGCTTTGTAGGACCTACTATTCTCAATGTATGCACAAAAAGTCAGAACGTGCTGTAAATGGACTGTACCTATCCTAAATTTGAGCATTTTCATACATCGAAAACTTTTCAGACCAGTTGTGCCTCCAAAAAGGAACCCTACACTTGGATAAAAGACTCCTGCGGCAAGGTGCATGGCTACTGCCCAAGCTGTTGAAGCCTCTCAGCAGACCCAAGCCCGTCTCCAGGCTGACATGATGCAGCCAACAGCAAGCTGCTGAAACTCCCCAGCAGACTGAGGCATGACTGCCGTCTCAGTGAGACAGACGAGCAGAAAGGAGTCCCCAGCAGACCTAAGCCCAAACACACAACAGAGGAAAGTGAAATAGACCCTTGTGAAACCAGAGTCGGGCATCCTCAAACTGCGGCCCTCCACCTGCTGGGAAACTACGACTCCCATCATGCCCACTGTTATAGATTATATAAAAGCATGATGGGAGTTGTAGTTTCCCAACAGCTGGAGGGCCGCAGTTTGAGGATGCCTGAACCAGATGATTCTGCTCGTTGACTATGTCATGTTTTATTTGCCCTGTGGTGGCGCTGTCGGAGACTTAGTTGCCAAAGCAGATAACAGCTGATAGCTGGGATCAGCTGACACTATGGGGTAGATTTACTAATCCTCTCTAATATTTATACAGCAGAAACTTAGGCCAGGCAGTCTAAGGATGTGCCAAAATTATCACAGTGGCTCATGCTGTCTGATACCTTTGGCACGTTTTCGACAACGTTGTCTAACTTTATACCACCGGTCGGATGATTCACTTCATGTTCATATTTTGTGGCAAAATATTTGCTGCAATATTAGTGCACAGTGTAACCCATTGGAGAATGTTCTGTGATGTCTATGACCAGAGGTGTAACTTGAAGCTTAGGGGCCCTAGTGCAAAAAGTGAAATGGGCCCCCAGCTGCCACATGCCACTTACAATGCTGGTATCTCCTTATGTGGCAGAAGGGCTTTTGGGCCCCCTCAGACTGCAGGGCCCGGTAGCGACTGCTACCTCTGCACCCCCTATAGCTACACCCCTGTCTATGACCCCTCGCAAATACTGCTGCTCCTGATCTACTTTTGAGCCATTTTGAGCCATTAACCCTTTAACATGGACTGGACCTGTTTGACAATGTCACATACGGCCTCCTTCATATTAACATTCTTAGAAAGTTTGTGACACCCAGCTGTCACCGGCCAAGAGGAGGTTACAACTCAGGTGAGGAAAAATCCTGGCCTCTCCCTTGCTGCAGTTTATTTTGGGCGAGGCGCACGGGAGGGTGTGACGAGGCATTCTACAAACAGGACTTTGTCCGGGACATCTTGAATTATTATTGTCCCTCTCTTAAAAATCTGCAACACATTCCAAAGTAGATCTGTAAACCTTTCAGTCAAATGCAATCTTCAAAGAGTTTTTAAAAGGGGGTCGTCCATTGCATGAAAAAATTTTTTGGGGGGGGAGGGGTTTAATAGAAAAAAATAAAGAACCCACCTCTGAAACCCACTCCGTTCCATTACCACTGCTGTTCCAGGTTATGTCACGATACGTGGTCACATGATGGTGCAACCAATCACAGGCCTCAGTGTTTATTCAAAAGGGACCACTGAGGCCTATGATTGGTTGCAGCATCATGTACACACGACACACCTGGAACAGAGGGTCATGTAAATTCATGTGAATGATGAACGTGGCGTCATCCGCAGGGAGCAGTGTCAGTGGTGGAACGGTTAGAAAGGTCTATTTAAAGGGGTTGTCTCTTTTTATGTTAAAGATCTTGCTAAAACAAGTCCTCTTTGCAATTTTTCCTTAAACAGTGTCCTATCTATTCCTAGATCACCCCCTTGTAAGGGCGGATTTTTCCTCAGGTTATAAGCACGACCTTTTTCTTTTTCCCCCGTAGACTTGCCCGCAGTTTTCTAAGCACGACCCCGGGTTCTACTGTTACCAATGAACCAGTAAAAACGCCCCTAATTCAAAAATGAAACCCAAGAAAACAGGGCGGGAAGATAATCGATTAGTGAACAAACCCCCTTTAAACCTTGCCCCACCAGCTGAAATTTTTTTTTTTCAAATGGGGTAACCCTTTTAAATTTAAAAGGTATAGCATGAGAATTAAAGTAGTAATCTATACTAGCCCTTGCTGTATCCTCAGGTTGTTTTGTTTTTTTTAAGTTGGCCCTGGCTAACCCCCTTTATAGCACACCCTTGGACTATTTTCCCATACAAGCTATTCTTCAGTCTAAGATTTGTCCATAGAGAGGTATAGTGTCCAGCTGGTACAGACAGGCCACGTGTCTGTTCTTCATTGACAGTGATATAATACAAGGAACAGTTAGGCCCTGTTCACACAGCGGATTTGGCCGCAGGTTTCAGCGCGGGTGCCACGGCCAACACCTCGTCCCAAAATTTCCCCCAACCCCCTCAGTTCTTACATGGTTTTTCCCATGGGAAACCCCGGTTGTATTCACACGCGAGTTTTTGGGGGTGCGGTTTGGTGCACGCCCTTGCCCCGCTTGGTAGGAATTCCTGTCATTTCTGACAGCAAGTCTTCAGCGCGGCGGCCGCACGGTGTCGCCGCGGGTTTTGGCGTGGGTGGTGCGCGGTTGGGCAGCATTTCCGGCGCGGGTTTTTTCCCGGGTTATTAATTTTATGGGGGAAAACCTCACCCAAAA
>JAODAL010034925.1:0-43602 GCA_025379985.1 Phyllomedusa bahiana | reverse complement strand
GAGGAACGTTCACAGCGTCGACTGAGCAGCTTGGGTTCTATTGTGGCGGTTCTGGCCATTTTAATGGTGACTGTCCGGTGCGCCTGGTAACTCCCGCACCTAGGGCTCTTGAGAGCGACCCTAGGTGACCAGAGGGCCTCTCCCGTCTGACCATGCCCGTATAAATTGGTGTTTCACCAGACAGCACCTATCAGTCCACGTGATATTATGATTCTGGATCTGCAGGAAGTTTCGTAAAGCCACGAACTTGTGACCGGGTTTCGTCTCCCCATTGACTCCGTTGCCAGAAGCTTTCTAGTTTCATCTCCTCGTCAGTGGCGAATGCTTAAAGGAGTTTGTCTCATTAACGAGCATTCAGCCTGTCACTGCCCTGGTAAGTTGAACTGAGTGGCGTGCTACTTGGTCTGTCTGTTCGGCTCCCGCTCCCCCCCCCATCAGCACACAGGCAGCTACGTAACTTCTATGACAGTGGGGGAGGGGGTTTGCTCTCAAAGTTCACCCAGAGTGTCCTGCCTAGTGTCTGTTGCAGGAGAGGGCTGATCTAGAGTGTAAGAGAGGAATATGAAGCAGTGTGCTAATAGAGTCAGAGGGATGCTGTGTTCCTATCTCCCCAGCTTAGCTTACAAGTCTCCACAATCTCCAGCAACAACAATTGCAGTGTTTACTATACTCAGGAATGTGTCCCTAATAAAGGAAACATAAAGTATTCACTGCCTGATTTGTAAGAGTAAATTAGTATAGTCACAGTTCCAAAGACATATCATTATAAGTAACAGACAGGGTCACTGCTGTCACATCTATCTGTGAGAGAGCAGAGGAAGCAGGGACACACAGGATTAATCCAGGCAGCTCGACACAGACGCCAGAGTCCTCCCCTCCCCCTCCCTCCTCCTCCTCCCTCCACTACAGAAGCATTCTGTGCAGAGTGCTCTCTGCTCAGACCTGTCTTCAAAGTTTGATGAGTCATCAGACCTGACAGCCATAAGATAAGGAGTCAACATTCCTACTATAGAGAATTGAGAATCTGATGTAGTAATACTAACAGGGCTAGCTCAAAATTCCGTATACATTTGGTAATGAACATAAAAATGCAAAGCTGCTTGTTTTTTAAGATCTTTAAATTAAAACCAAATCCGTAGCTAGACAACCCCTTTAAAGGACGCAATCCGCTATCGACACTGCACCCTCACTTTGCAGATTGAGGTCTCTTCACAAGGAGACTCTGCCGCTTCTCGTCTTGCCTCATCCTCCTCTAAATCCTCCTGGTCCTCCCGTTGTTTACAATACCAACCCGACCTTGGACTGGAGCACAGGTGAAGTCATTCGTTGGGGTTCCGCGTTTCACACACGTTGCCTATCGAAGCCGCAACCTGCTCCATCTCCGTCACTCGGACATCACTAACCTCCACCCAGCTACCTACGCCTTACTGGGACTTTGCCGACGTCTTTTTGGAAAGACAGGCCTTATGATTGCCCCATTGATCTCCAACCTGGCTGTACTCCTCCCCGGGGCCGGGTCTACCCCTTCTGCGTCCCAGATACTAAGGCGATGTCAGAATATATCATGGAAAACCTCCGTAAAGACTTCATCCGAAAGTCTTCTTCTCCAGCTGGAGCCGGCTTCTTTTTCGTGGTGAAAAAAGACGGGGCTCTCCAGCCCTGCATCGACTATCGGGGTTTAAATAAAATTACGGTAAAGACCGCAACCCTCTGCCCATGATATCAGAACATTGCGACCGCCTGCGTGGCCAAGAAATCTTTCTAAGCTGGTCTACGCGTTGCTTATAACCTGATTCGCATAATAGAAGGCGATGAGTGAAAACGCATTAATACGCGGTATGGCCACTTAGAAATATCTTGTATGCCATTCAGTCTCTGCAACGCTCCGCTGGTTTCAGAACTTTTGTCCAAATGAATTCTTCCGGACCTACTCTACGTCTGTGATTTATTGTTTACCTGGACGATATCTAATTTTTTCTCCTGATCTCGAGACTCATCGCCACACAATCCGCCCGGTCCTCCTGGCGACTCCGCATCCCCAGCTTTTTGCCAAACCGGATAAAGTGTCTCTTTTGACATACCATCTTACCCTTCTTAGGGTAAGCTTTCTGATAAGGGTCACCGGATTGATCCTCAAAAAACTCACCGCATTTTACAGTGGCCAACAACTGTTGAGCCTTCGGGCATTATATCAAACGTTTTTGGATTCGCCAATACTTATAGACAATTTAAACCCACCCTTCTCTACGCTGGCGCTCCCCTTGGTGGCTCTAACTAAGAAAAACGCCAATCCCAAATCCTGGCCCCCAGAAGCCCAAGAAGCCTTTATCCGTTTCAAATCGGCTGTCAGGAATCTCCTGCTATACGTTGGAACTTACTAACTGTGTTTGCCCTTAAGTTTGCCCTCAGTTAAGATGGTGGATTGTGTCTCAGCTGGTTTCCATCTTGTTCCTGTTCCTGGTTTCCTATATAAACTTCACAAGCCTGTATTACACTGCTTGAGTATTGTGCTTAGCTCCTGCTTTTACCAGTCCTCTCGACGGAACTAGCCGTCCACCTTGTTCCTTTAATTGCTGTTTACCCTGCGCTAACCTATTGCCTGCTGTCGCTCCACCGCTTAACCTCTGCACTCGGACCAAGCAGCAAACACCCTTACCTTCCTGGGACCTCGCTATCCCCCTCCTCCCTGTGTTGTACCTATCCCTGCCATGGACTCCAGCAGAAATACACCAGTAACGTGACAAGATACCTCAAGCCATAAGATGGAGTCCGCTGGGCTGGACCCGGAAGCTCGCTTCAAGCAACCTGCAAACTAGGTGGCTAATATGCGCTCTGAGAATGCAGGCGTTGAAGATCAAAGTGGCGACGTTTTAAGAAAGGTCCATAATTCCCACAATATCCAAGTGTATGACAAGCACATTCAAGAGCTACGTGTGACCGTGCAGACATTACCAGACCGGATACTCCACCTTGAGAACCAAGCCTCTGAGACCATCCACTTCGGTGCCTGTAGTGAGCCTAAATAGCCGCCCTTCAGATTGGCGGAGACCGCAACAAATTCACGGGGAATCCTTAACCAATGTAATTATATTTTGATTGCAAATCCAACGCAGTTCCCTACTGACAGTTCAAGTCCTATGCCTTATATGTGTTAACACAAAAAGCCATGCCTGGGCCAAGCCCCTTGATTGAAACCCCAGTCCAGGCTGACTCACCTGGAAAACTTCATCAACGCCATGAGTCAAATGTTTGACGACCCTAATCATCGTGCTACAATTGAAGCGCAATCCTAGCATTGCGCCCAAGGCAAACGCCCCGTGCTGAGTATGCTATGGCATTCAAGAGTGGTCAATCGACACCGATTTGAATGACGCCGTGAGATGTCTTTTTTTAATAAAGACTATGCAGCCATTAAAAGATGAACTTGCCCGGATGAAGGCTCCTTAATTGGATGCTTTTATAACCATTGCATTGAATTGATACCCAACAACAGAACGACGACAGGAAGAAATGGGGCTTACTTTGAATTATGACACCAAGCAGGCCCCACCCTTTTCCTATCTCCTTTCCCATTAACCCCACTTTGAAAATTCGCAGAGATTCGGGAAGCGAGCCTATCAAAGTCGGACTCCATATTGAAACGTGAAAGTGGTAGATATGAAGACAACATTGGCTCCGTGAAAGTCTAATGCTTTTACTGTGGAAAGCTGACCACTTCCTCAGTCAATTGCCCTAGCCAACCACGGAGATTGGTGCAGCCATCAAGGATCCTGACTCCACGATGAGAATCAAATTGCCTCAGAGAATGAGTTATCTGAAAGGACAGTTGTCCAATCCATGTCAGCAGTGGCGCCTCATATTAAAAAAGAGAATAATGACACTCATTGCTTCCTTCCAATAAATTCCCCTTGCTAACTCGCAGTGGTATCCACCTCACTATGGTTGACTCTGGGCAAGATGGCAACTTCATGGATCTCACTTGCTCAAAAGCATGGGTTAAATTCCAAAAAAACTCTCACCTGTTGTAATGGAGACTGTAGATGGGTCTCCACTGGAGCTCAGGGCCAGTGGATCAAGATACGTACCACTTGAAATCATTATTCACCCCAGCACCAAGAAGTCCTGTCATTCTATTGATATCTTCGCGCACTTTCCTGTCATCTTTAGGCCTACCTTGGTTGCAAGCACAGAACCCGGTTATCAAATGGGAAACCAAGGAGATAAGCTTCCCAGCAGAGGATGTTTCTCTTCTTCCAACATCTCACTCTGAACCAAAGCCCTAAGATCATTTTAAGACAATAAAATAATTGAGCTACCCTCTAATACCAAGGAATAGTCAGATGTTTGCAAGCAAACAGATGCCGACAAGCTTCCCCCACACCTACCTTACTATTGCCCATTTATCTTCTTCCTGGTGCATGCATACACTTCGTGTAACATCTACCCTCTGGCAGGTCCCCGATATAAAAGCCCTCAAGGACTATAGAGAGGAAAACCGGGCTAATGGGTTCATCTGTACTTCTTCTTCACCAGCAGGGTCTCACTTATTTTTTTTCAAAAATAATGATGGTTCATTAATACCTTGCATTGATTACAAAGAACATGAATAAAAACAAAAAATACAGAATCCGTTATCCTCTACCACTGATCCCTGAACTTCTGGAGAGAGTGGCGACATGCAAAGTATTTTTTCCAAATAAGATCTACGAGGAGTTACAACCTGGTCCGTAATCAGATCTGGAGATGAATGTGAAGACTGCTTTTAGAGTCACTTAAGGACACTTTGAATATTGAGTAATGCCTTTTGGCCTTTGTAAAGCCCCCACCAACCTTCCAACAACTCGTCAACGACACTTCAGAGATCTTCTGGACCAGTTCATATGTCATCTATCAGGACGATAACCGATTTTCACCAATCGATGGATAGAACACACAAAAGACATTTAAACTTGTAGTCTTTAAACGTTTGAGGAGAATCATCTTTACATCAAAATTGAAAAATGTGGAATTCCATCCAGACAGAATCCAATTCCTTGGCTAGTAATTTCACCTCATTGTCCTACAAATGCCTTAGCAAGAACCAACGCAAAAGTAGATGGCCATACCCACCAGAGACAAAAAAGAATGTTCAACTGTTATAGTTTGTCAATTTACTATATACTCTTCATCAAAATTACCTCAAAATAATTTCCCTATTACACATTTGACTAAAAAGAAAAATCGTTTTGTTTGTCTCCTCAAGCACAAGAATCCTTCTCCTCTCCTACAGATGTAGGTCGAAGTTCACTTCAGCCCCTGTATTATCATCCCGACCCAGGAACTCCACCTTCATTGTGGAAGTAGACGCTTCAGACTGTGCGTAGGGCTATACTGTTCTACCCAGAGAATAGTAGCTAAGTGTTTTTATTGTCATCCTTGTGCGTTTACTCCCGAAGTTATTAAACATCTGCTGAGAGGAATTATGATGTGGGAATAAAGAACTGTTACTATTGTTTGCCGCCTTTAAGGAATGGAGACATCATCTTCAAAGGAGCCTCACAACAAATACTAGTTCTAACTGATCACCGTAAACTGGAATTTGTTAGAACTGCCATTCTATCTCCTCGTCAGCTCGTTGGAGATATTTTCCTCAACCAATTCAACTTTATAATCTCATAAGGCCCGGATCTCATAATGGCAAGCATGATGCTTATCAAGAATGTTTCTCCAGTGGTTCCACAGCGGCAAATTCCACCTAAGACCATTGTTCCGAGTCTAATGTTAGTGGAATAATTCATAATATGGACTTATCTCAAAGATATAAGAGAGGCTATGCATAGCTCCTAACAGTCCCAACTCACCTGATGATGTACATTAGTGCTTAAGAACAAGATGTGTACCCAAGGGCAGCAGCTTTATAAACTGAAACAGTATGACTGAAGAATCTGAGGCTAGCCCACGCTTCCAAATATTTGCGGGTCACAAGGAGTGCAAAAGATGCATTAATTTTTATCCCTATTCTTTTGGTGGCCCAATATCTACAGATTTAAAGAATTATATAACACAATGACATCAGTGCTAGAATCAATACTCCATGTTCTTCACCTTCAGTATTTGTTACAGCTTTGCCGGTCCCCACTCGCCCCTGGGGTCTATATCCCTGGACTTCCATCGTAGATCTACCTATCTCTAAGGGAAAAATAAAATTCACGTGGTATTGACCGGCTCACCAAAGCTGCACAATTTCATTCCATGTACCTGCCTACCCTCTGCAAAGACACATGCGGATCTCATCATTCAGAAATGTTTTCGTCTTCATTGTGTCCTGATGAAGTTACTCGGATCGTGGGGTTCAGTTTAACATCCAAAATTTTTGGCGGAGTTTTTGTTCAGCACTGACATCGATATTAATCTGTCAACCTCCTTCCACCACAATCTAATTGGACAGACCTGAACGCACGTATCAGACCTGGAACAGTAACTGCGATGTTATTATTTGCCATTACAAGATTATTGGGTTGAATCTGCTTCCTGTGGCTGAATTTTCATACAATAATTCCCAAAAATGCCTTCACCAAACAGACTCCTTTCTTGCAAATTTTGGATACCAATCCAAATATTCTTCCCAAATTCCCTCTGTTACCACATATTCCAGCTGCCACGGAAAAGGATCTCATATTACAGTAACAAAATGTAACAGCTACTTAAAGGAAACATTAGAGAGGGCTCAAGAAAATTTTAAGAAGATGGCAGATAACTTCGCAAAACCAGCACCAACTTTCAAAGTGGAGATAAGGATGGCTTTTCACCAGAAATTGAAACTTAGAGTTCCTTCACCAAAACTGGGGACAGAAGTTTGTCGGCCATATAAGATCAGCAAGATAATCAGTCCAGTAGCAGTTCGGCTCAAACTCCCCCACAAACTATGAAGATTCATCCGGTGTTTTCATGTTCTCTACAAAAACTTGTTCGTGTCCAATACCTTTCCGTACATGTTCCCTCCTCCTTATGAAAAATGCAGTGGAGATATGATGGTCAAGAGCAGTTCGTCGTATAGCAAATCTTGACTCTAGAAATTTCAGGAACCAGCTGCAATACCTTATAATGGCAAGTTTATGGGTTCTTAGAAAAACGTGAACCTGTAATTAACATTAATGCTCCTCGAGCTCCTGAGCTGAACTTTTATTAGCACTGTTTTGGTGCTATAGCTTTTTGATTGCTTTACATTCCTTTTTGCATTGTTTTTAATTTTTTATGGCGTAGGACAAAAAATCTCTGCTTTATTGTACAGGTTACTACGGATACAGCAATATCAAATATGTGAAGGCTATTTGTTTTTTTTTTTGTTATTTTCTAGTAATAATGCATTTTTAACAGTAAAATGGTGATTTTAGTGATTTTTTACATATTGAACTTTTTTTTTACACTTATGTTTTATTTTAATTTTTTCTTTACATTTTATTTTCTTTCATAAAGTTACTTTAAGATGCGATCTTTAGATTACCTACATAATTGTCAGGGACTGTCAAGGACACACACCAAGACACAGACAAGTGAGGCCCTGACACTGGTCCCAGCCCCTGTCCCTGCTTTTTGGGGAACCCGACTCCTTAATAGGCCAGCCCCAAACAAAAGACTAACAACTGCACTGAGCAAGGTGCAACACAGACAAGGACAAACAAACACAATACAAGTAAACAGAGTCGGGCGGTCCAAGTCGGTAACAGAACGGGCAGCGAGATACAGAATCGTGAGACTAAGGGATAACCGGAGTCCAAGCAAAAGGTCAGGTAAGCAAAGTACGACAAGCAACAGAACGGGCGAACAACAAGGAGAAAAAACTATAGCAGGCACAGGTGACAGGTAAAGGCATCCTAAAATAGGGAACAGGCAAACACAGAACAGAGGTGATTGGCGGAAAGAACACAAAACCAGATAGGGAAACAAAACTGTCAATCAAGAGGAAAACAGGTTAACTAAAAAGGTGATGGAAGATCCATGGCTACGGGCATTGGCCAGAAATCAATTAAAATACAGGGGAGGAAGACACAATTCACACTTGTGAATACAAATCCAAACATCAAGTAAGAAACCAGGGCTTACGCCACGACGGCCGTGGACGGTGACACGATCATGACATAAATACACTGCTGTACTTATGTAATGCTGTATGTCACTACCTGCTTGTAGTCTTGCATGCATGGTAGACCTAGGAGCCTTTGTCAGACCCCCGGCTGCTAGAGCAATGCAGCAGTGCCCTGAGGTCACAGGTGCTTATGGACTGATAGTCCTCTGCCAAACCACCTAGATGCTATGACCACTGTGGATCAAAGCATCTAGGGGATTAAGTGACTGACGTCCACACATTCAGATTAGATAAAATATTTAGATTCAGACCAAAATTTCATCAGAGACATCCAGAGAAACCAAGTCAGGTATCGTCCAGAGGCCGCTTTTGAGGTGGGAGTAATGTCAGGAATCTCCTGCTATACGTTGGAACTTACTAACTGTGTTTGCCCTTAAGTTTGCCCTCACTTAAGATGGTGTATTGTGTCTCAGCTGGTTGCCATATTGTGTCCTGTTTACTGTTCCTGGTTCCTATATAAACTCCTCAAGCCTGTAGTTCACTGCTTGAGTATTGTGCTTAGCTCCTGCTTTACAGTCCTCTCGCCTGGGAACTTGCCGTCCAGCCTTGTTCCTCTTTATTGCAGTTTACCCTGTGCTAACCTATTGCCTGCTGTCGCTCCACCGCTTAACCTCTGCACTTCTGTCCAAGCAGCAACCCATTACCTTCTTGGGACCTCGCTATCCACCTGCCTCCCTGTGTTTGTACCTAGCCCTGCCATTGGATTCCAGCAGTATACACCAGTATCGTGACATCGGCATTCACATCTGCCCCTATCCTGTCTCGCCCGGACCCTAACCGCCCATTTATTCTGGAAGTGGACGCTTCTTCTGTGGGTGCCGGCGTGGTCCTCCTGCAGAGATCCTCCTCAGGTAAACTGCATACTTTTGGGTTTTTCTCCAAAACTTTCTCTCCTGCAGAGAAGAATTATACTGTTGGTGATCGCGAGTTACTGGCCATAAAGTTGGCTCTAGAGGAATGGCATCACCTGCTGTAGGGGCTCGCCACCCTATTAACATCTTCACCAACCATAAAAACCTCCTATATCTTCAATTGGCGCAACGCCTGAATCCCCGGAAAGCCAGGTGGTCTCTCTTTTTTGCCCATTTTAACTTCCTTCTACATTTTCGGCCAGCCGGGAAAAATGTCAAAGCTGACGCTGTATCTCGTTCTTCAGATACGGTGGGTCTTGAGTCTCCTCCACAGCACATAATCCCCCCAGAACGACTCGTCTTGGCTGCCCCCGTAGATCTTCAACACTTACCTCCCGGGAAGACGTATGTGCGTCCTGCCTTGCGGCCTAGAATCCTGAAGTGGGGACATTCTTCTCGTACAGCTGGGCATCCAGGAGTCCATAGATCTCTACAACTGGTCTCCCGTTACTACTGGTGGCCCACCCTCACTCAAGATGTCAGGGACTTTGTTCTGGCCTGCACCTCCTGTGCCCGTAATAAGGTCCCTCGTCTCAAACCGCGGGCCTTTTTTTTTTTTTTTTTTTTTTAAAACATGTTTTATTAGGAAGTTTAGCCAGTACAGTTCAAAAACACTCAATACATTATGACAAAATCAAGAGTACATATTGTAATTTAAACCATGTTTTGTTTGACAAATTTCAATGCAAGTACCTTAGACTTCCTTTCTTTTAGTTTTGTAAATCCCCCCTTCCAACACCCTTCTCTACCCAACACCCCAAACATACCACACCCTAGTGTTCTATTGTGTAACAGTGTCTAGATTTCCCAAAGTACCTCTTAGTTTTTCTTTCAAGTAATAGTCTGTATATTTAAACCTATCTACCACTATCGCAATCTCCTCCTTTGAGCACTGGGTGGAGATGAATTGTTTCCACTTTTTTAGGAACTGTTTTGCCTCTCTATCTATATTCCTCTCAGTTTCCAACCTTTCCATATATAAAGCTTGCTTTAAGCTGTCCCTAATTTCAGAGATTTCTGGAGTCGTGGGGTTAAGCCAGTGTCTTAGAAGACACTTCTTGGCCGCTATCAGGGTGATATGTACCCCCTTCGTTGTGATCACTGAGTTCTCTCCCTGGTCTACACTTCTAGTGACGTAATGGAACAATAGGCTTTGGGGATTGAAGGATACCAAGAGATTCCAAGTATCCTTTACAAAGTTTACAACCTGATGCCAGAACTCCTGAACCTTTGCACACGACCACATGGAGTGCAATAGGTTAGCCCTATCCTGGCCACATTTCGGGCAGGCCTGTAGATACTTAGTCTCTTCATTCCCATGCGGTATATTAAATGCATATATTGATTTGTGAGCTAGTCTAAATAAAATCTCTCGCCACTGCTCACTCATCACTGCCTGCCTTACTAAAGTCAAGCCCTTAAGAATTTTCTGGGAGATCTCAGGGTCCATCAGTTGAGATTCCCAACTTTTGAAGAGTACAGTCCCCAGTTGTTCTGTATCCTTATTGCGTAGATTGGAGTATATTTTTGACAGAGTTCCCCTTCCTCCTACCCTCTTACAAAGCTCCAGGAACTCCTTTGAATCCCCTAAAGATTGAAGATTGGTCACTGAGGCTTTGCAGAAGCTTTCTAGCTGCCTATATTGGAATAATTGCTTAGTGCCCAATCCAAATTTCTCCTCTAGTTCCCTCCATTTGAGTAGGGAGCCGTCCGATAGTGACAAGACATCCCCTAACTTTTGGATCCCTTTCTGTCTCCAGCCAGCAAAGAGTTTATTTTCTTTCCCTGCACTGAACGCGGGTGAATCCCACAATGGGAGGAACTGCGAGATGTACATGGGCCTATTGAACATTTTTCTCACGTGGCGCCACGTTGCCAAAGTGTCCCTCAGAACCAGGCTTTGTTTAACCTCCGCTCTTTGGAGTTTCAGTGGGAGATGCAGGAGTGTAACCAATCCGCATGGGCTGGCTAGCTGGGATTCCAATAATGTGTTGGAGAATAGATTGGAATTCTCTAGCCAATCTTGTACATGTCGCCACATGGCCGCCAGATTATAAAGTCTTATGTTTGGGAGCTGCGCACCCCCCTGCAATTTTCCCATAGTTAGCTTTTTATAGCTGATCCTGGAACGTTTCCCTCTCCATATAAATTTTGAAAAGGCGTTTCGCAGCCGATTCACATCCGTGTGACGTAACAAAAGTGGGATGTTCTGTAGCGGGTACAGTAGTCGTGCGAAACTAACCATCTTGATCAGCTGAACCCTTCCCATGATGGACAGGGGCAGATCTCTCCATTTCTCTAGTTCAGCCACTATCTTGTCCAGCAGGGGGGGATAGTTCAACTGGTATGACATTCCACCCTTGGGTCCAATTTTAATGCCCAGATAGGTTAGGGTATTAACCACCTCGACTCCCATTATTCTATCAGGAAATTTTCCACGCTGGCCTAGTGGCAATAACTGACATTTAGGTTTATTTATTCTGAATCCCGAGAACTCCCCAAACTTGGCCAAAGTATCCAGAAGTTTCCCCAGGTGTTGTGTCGGGTCCTCCAGGAAGAGGAGCATGTCATCTGCGAAACAAGTCATTTTGACCTCTCTGGACCCCACTTTGATGCCCCTGAATATGTCTGAATCCAGAAGGTGGATAGCCAAAGGTTCCAACGCTATGTTGAACAGCATGGGCGATAGGGGGCAACCCTGTCTCGTACCCTTTTGGAGCTGGATGTTCTGCGATATGAAGCCTTGGGTATGGATTCGCGCCTGGGGTGTTCTGTACATGGCCGCTAAGTAATTTCTAAAATTCCCCGAGAAGCCCATCTTATCCAATACTAGGTTCAGCCAGTGCCAGTTCACGTTGTCGAAGGCCTTCTCTGCGTCAATCCCTAGTAAGGCCTGCGACAACCCACTCTGGCCTCCCCTCTCAACCGCATCCTGTACTGCAAAGACTGCCCTAATGTTCTTAACCGCTGATCTACCTTTTATGAACCCTAATTGGTGCATACCTATTAGTTTGGGCATCAGATTTGACAGCCTATTGGCCATCACTTTTGATATTATTTTGACATCCTGGTTAATTAATGAAATTGGTCTATATGACTCCGGCTGTAGGGGATCTTTGCCTTTTTTATATATGACTGATATATATGCTGTATCGCCGGATGGCAACATGACCTGTCGCTGCATAATGTCTTCGGCTACACTTAGCAGGGTGGGTGTGATCTCGTCCCTCAATATCTTGTAGAAGTCCCCAGTGAGGCCATCTGGGCCTGGGGCTTTGGCTGGTGGTAAGCTCCTGATAACTTCAGCTAGTTCCTCCTCACTGACAGGCTCATTTAATTTACCCCTTTCTTCTGTCGAGATAGCATTTAGCCGTATATTCCTGAGGAACTCGGCCCCTTTTGAGTTGTCATATGGAAGTTGTGAGTACAAATTCTCATAGTATTTGGCTAGGATGGTATTTATTTCCTTTGGATCTTTGGCAACAGAGCCCTTGTCATCCTTTAGACATAGGATGCCCCTCGGTCCCCTACTGTTTCTGACCAGATTAGCTAACAGACGGCCCGATTTGTTGCCGAAGCGAAACAGGGAAGCCCTCATTTTATCTCCCAGGAACGTCTCGAGGTTTTTCTGCTGAAATTCGAATTGTTCCTTAGCTGAGACCCAGCGTAGTTTGTTTTCCTCGTTGGGGCTGCCTAGGTATGCGGTATAGGACTGTCTAAGCTGAGCTGTTGCTTTGTCAAAATTCCCTTTTGCAGCCTTTTTCTTAGCCGTCATGTAAGACATTATTTTCCCCTCATTCACGCCACCCTGTGTCCCAAACAAGCGCAGGAGACCCTTGTGTGAGCATGGTTATCTTGGGATATTCTCCCCACCATCTTTTAGGGATCTCTTTTAAAGTGATCATCTGCCATGAGAGTTCCCGGGAATCGCCACAATATGTCCGTTCCTTTGGGGTGAAGGTCCCTAAGATTGATCAGCACCGGGGAGTGGTCGGATATTACTAGATCCCCTATCTCAACGGAGTCTACCCTTCCCAGCATAGAGGTGCTTGCTAGGAAGTAGTCCAATCGAGACCAAGACAAATGCGCGTGAGAGAAGTGGGTATATTGTCTTTCCTCCGGGTTGAAGTGCCTCCATGCATCCGTCAACCCTGCAGTGATGCAGAGTGAACTCAAGAGACTCTGTCTGGGTCCCCCCATCCCCTGGGTTTTGTTTGTACGTTTTCTATCCTCTAAGTCATTCATGACGCAGTTGAAATCACCCCCGACTAGTATATTGTTTCCGCTCTCTTTCAATATGGAGGTCCCTACCTGATGGAAGAAGAGTTTGTCTTGCACGTTTGGGGCATAAACATTGAAGAGGACAAGATTCCCAGCTGGAGTTTCGAGTTTAACTTTTAACAATCGTCCAGCATTGTCCTTCTCCTGATCAATGATTTTGTATGGTGTGTTTTTGTTGAATAGCATGATCACCCCTGCCTTCCCCTGTACCGAGGGTGACCCTAATACCTCTCCAACCCAGAGCTTTTTGAGACGAAAGAGCTCGTTCTCTGTGAGGTGAGACTCTTGTAACATAACTACATCTGGCTTCAGCTTTTTGAGATGTCTCAGCACCATCGTTCTCTTGTGTGGGGAACGCAGGCCCTTTATGTTCCATGTAACCAATCGCATGTTTGCACTACTTAATTCTTAACACAGCGATACTTACACTCCCAGCAGTGTGGTATAAGACCCTCCCCCCCCTTAACACCCAAAATAGCAAAACAAAACAATAGCCTCCTTTTCCACCTCTCTACTCCTTTCTTTATCTTATTGACTTCTCTTTTTTCGTGCATCAAAGTGGAGGCGAGAAGTACCTTCCTCCTAACCTTTTAAGGATAGCTACTATATAGAACCCCTTTCCCCCCCGTCTTACATTGTGCTCAAACCTGCCCTTAAACTTGACTCTTATATATCTTCAAGAAAACAGTCAAATCATAAAAGCATTGACAAAGATGTTATTCCTCTCTGTCAGCCAAGTAACTATACCCTCCACAGTAAAACTGCGGGGGATGGCTATCAAGGAGGAATTTTCACTTTTAATAAAGTTAAGAAACCGGCCCTAAGACGGGAACTGTTTCAGCTCAGCGCTTTCTCGGAGTCCGAAATTGTCCTTGCTGTAATCGGGGTTCCTCTTGTTCTGGAGCTGTTTTGTTCTTGCTGGCTTGACGCCGAGGCCTCCCCTCATTTTCTGGACGCTTTTCTTCCAGCTGCTCCAGACGACCCCTCTCTTGGAGTAAATTGGTCAGGCAAGTCTTCCGCATCTTCCACCGGTGTGGCATATGATCGGATTTCCTTGTTCTGGAAAAATCTTTAAGATGGCCGGGAACTGTAGGTTGAAACGGATCTGCTTCTTAACCAGAGCGGTGCAGACGTTAGAGAAAGATTTCCTTTTCTTAGCCACTTCAATGGAGTAATCCGCGAATAATAGGAGTTTATCTCCATGTATAGTAAAGGTGACCTTGGGTGCGGTATGCTTGTAGGAGTGGGCTTTTCAGCATAGTCCAGATATCTCACTATAACCGGTCTGGGTCTTTGTCTCGGGTCTTCCTGGGAGCAGATCTTGGGGGCCAATTCTGTGTGTGCCCGTTCTACCTTCAGGGGCCCCTTGAGACCCAGGGCTTGCGGGATTGTTTTGAGCAGATATCATGCAAGGTTTTTCTGCTGGATCGCTTCGCTTAACCCTATGATTCTAGATTGTTCCTGTGTGAGCGATTCTCCAGTGTCGTCTACCTTTCCTGTAAATAGCAGGTTCTTTTGAGTAATCTCTCCATGGTGTTTCTTGTACCCAGGATGTCATCCTCCACCACAGCTATTCTCTCCTCTGCCTCCACTATACGACCAGGAGTGTGGTTCTTTCATTTCAGCATTGAAGTGATGAGACTGCAGAGGTCACTGCTGCTTTAACTGAAGCAGAGATGGTGGCCTCAAAGGAGGCCAGTATATCTGGGGCGAGCAATTTGGCAACAGCGACTGCCATGGTTTTACAGGAGATGTTTAGGCCGGGGATAGACTCCTCTAGATCACTTTCAGGTACCTTCATCCTCTGTGCTGCTGTGGCCTTGTCCTGCAGTGCTGCTGGGTTAATCTCAGCGCTGGCCTGCTGCTCTGTGCTAAGGGTTGAGTGTACCTCTGAGCTGCAGCTTTCACAGTCTGATTCTGTGTCCCCCTCAGCTGCGTCCACCTCTGGCGCTGGGTGCTGGCCGCGCCCGCTCCTCTTGGAGCGCGGAGGATCCGGCGCCATCTTGATGGGCAGGATCGGCGTCCCGGTCACTCCGGGTGTTTAGCGACACGCGGGCCCCCGGTGTATTAGGCGCTCCTAGCAACGTGCCTGGATGCGCCCTGATAGCGTGGCACTAAAAAGTGCCGTTCTAGCTGCTGGTATGCGGCGGGGATACCCGTTAGAGGACGGAGCAGGGCCGGAGCTCTCAGTGCCTGCTACCCGCCATGCACGCGCCGGAACCGGAAGTCACCAGTATAAACCGCGGGCCTTCTTCAGCCTCTCCCTGTGCCGGAAAAACCCTGGACTCATGTAGCCATGGACTGTTACAGATCTCCCACCCTCATCTGTAAGCACGGTCATCTGGGTAGTGACTGATCGTTTCTCCAAGATAGCTCACTTTATCCCTCTGCCTGGGTTACCCTCTGCCCCCCAGCTGGCCCAACATTTTTTTCGTCATGTTTTCCGTTTGCACAGTCTCCCTTTGCATATTGTCTCTGATAGGGGAGTCCAGTTTATTGCTAAATTCTGGCGGGCTCTGTGTGGTCAATTGCAGGTGCAGCTAGACTTCTCATCGGCATACCACCCTCAGACTAATGGGCAGGTAGAGAGGGTTAACCAGGTGCTGGGTACCTACCTGCGGCATTTTGTGTCCGCTCGTCATGATAACTGGTCCGATCTTCTCCCCTGGGCAGAGTTTTCCTATAAATCTTTAGATTCGGAATCCGCTGGGCCCTCCCCTTTTTTTGTCATCTTTGGGTTACATCCCCACCCGCCTCTCCCTCTAGCCACCACGTGTCATGTCCCTTCCGTGGAGGCCCAAGTAAAGGACATCAAGGCTCTCTGGCAGCTCACACGACAGGCCTTGCTACTGGATTCAGCTCGCACCAAACATCATGCTGACAGGTATCGTAGGTCACCGCCCCTATTTGAGCCAGGCGATAGGGTTTGGGTGTCCACCAAGTACATCTGCTTCAAGGTGCCCTGTTACAAGTTAGGCCCTAAATACTTGGATCCTTTTGTGGTACTTCGGCGTCTGAAACCAGTATCCTACAAGCTCCGCTTGCCTCCTACCCTGCGTATCCCGAACACCTTCCATGTCTCTCTCCTCAAGCCAGTGGTGCTGAACCGCTTCTCCCGTAGATCTGTCTTGCCTTTTCCTGTGGCGAACTCTGATAACATCTTTGAGGTCAAGGAGGTGCTGGCGGAGAAGACTGTGAGGGGGAAGCAGTTCTTTCTTATTGACTGGAAGGGGTTCGGGCCGTAGGAGCGTTCGTGGGAATCTGAGGCCAACCTGTCTCCTGACCTTCTCTCTAGGTTCCAAAAAAATAGGGGGAGGCCTAAGGGGGGTACTGTCATGGGGGTCACGGGTGCCGCTACTCCCCGCGGCCGGCCCCTGCCTGCAGGGGGTCCGGCGCGGGTGCCGTGGCTGCCCGCGACCATCCCCCTGCTGCCCGGGTGCGTACCCGCTGCTTAGGGCGCACGCGCGACAGCTTCTCTCGATTTAAAGGGCCAGAGTCCCAGTAACTGGTCTATTGCCGGGCGCTGGTTCTATTTAAGGAACACGCCTCCAGCACTCTCTGCCAGTTCGTTGGTGTGCGTTCAGTGTCTTTAGAGAGTGTTGGAGTTCCGTATTGATTACCCGTGTACCAGTCCATTCCGCTACGTTTCCTGACCTTGCCTGTTTGCCGCCTGCCCTGACCGTCTGCCTGTCTCTGTCCACGAACCTCTGCCACCTGCCCTGACCTTCTGCCTGTCGCCGACTACGTCTCTGGATTACGATTCTGTACCTCGCAGTACCCCGGCCGCCATCGCAAGCAAGTCACGTCAGGGATAGCGACCTGGTAGCCTCACGCCGCAGCCAGTCCATCCCGCTTTGCGGCAGGCTCTGGTGTTACAATATAGCCAACTATTTTGCAGATTATTACCATTCTCTCTACAATGTAGGGGATAATCCTGATATCCCTCCGATTAGTAAAGAGGCAATAAACATTTTTTTTTTACATAAAGTAATGCTCCCTTCCATTTCCGATATAGATCTTATAACTTTGAATAACCCAATCATTATCACAGAAATAAAGAAATGCATTAACTCTTCCAAACTTAATAAAGCACCAGATCCAGATGGACTTACTAATGAATACTATATGAAAAAAAAAAAAAAACTGTTTCAGAAGATGAACTACTGGTTCAGGTAAATGAATGTCTAGGGCTAAGCGTTTTGATTTGTTAATTTTAAAATAAGACAATGTACCAAAGACTGAAACATTATCTAGAGCTTTAGGCCACGACAGCATCACGTCCTCCTCCAAAAGCGCGCTGACGTGAGAGGGTCCTGCCATTGAGAGGCCATCGATAGAATGGTTGACTTGTCCCTTTAAATGTGAAACCTGTTTAGTAATTAGCAACTAAATGAGATGAAGTGTTAAAAACAGATGGAAATTTTGGTCTGAATCTAAATATTTTATCTAATCTGAATGTGTTATTTAGTTTTCTAGAGTGCTATATTAAGAATAGTATATCTTGAGATGCTTTGTATTTGAATTTTTGATATGGTTATCAGAGCCGTATTTACAGCTCATGTTGTCATAGGCAGTGAACCTTAAGACACCCCTATTTAAGCTGGGATCACACATTCCAGTGATGTTCTGTTTACATCACGTCTTCTTCTTTTTTTGTTGTGAAAAAACTATTTGGTAACAAAGTGCTAAATATTTATATCAAAAGTCAACAATACAGCAATGTGTGGACGTCAGTCATTCAATCCCCTAGATGTTGTTATCCACAGTGGTCATAGCATCTAGGTGGTTTGGCAGAGGACTATCAGCCCATAAGCACCTTTGACCTCAGGGCACTGCTGCATTGCTCTAGCAGCCGGGGGTCTGACAAAGGCTCCTAGGTCTACCATGCATGCAAGACTACAAGCAGGTAGGGACATACAGCATTACATAAGTACAGCAGTGTATTTATGTCATGATCGTGTCACCGTCCACGGCCGTCGTGGCGTAAGCCCTGGTTTCTTACTTGATGTTTGGATTTGTATTCACAAGTGTGAATTGTGTCTTCCTCCCCTGTATGTTAATTGATTCCTGGACAATGCCCGTAGCCATGGATCGCCCATCACCTTTTTAGTTAACCTGTTTTCCTCTTGATTGTTTCCCTATCTGGTTTTGTGTTCTTTCCGCCAATCACCTCTGTTCTGTGTTTGCCTGTTCCCTATTTTAGGATGCCTTTATCTGTCACCTGTGCCTGCTATAGTTTTTTCTCCTTGTTGTTCGCCCGTTCTGTTGCTTGTCGTACTTTGCTTACCTGACCTTTTGCTTGGACTCCGGTTATCCCTTAGTCTCACGATTCTGTATCTCGCTGCCCGTTCTGTTACCGACTTGGACCGCCCGACTACATTTACTTGTATTGTGTTTGTTTGTCCTTGTCTGTGTTGCACCTTGCTCAGTGCAGTTGTTAGTCTTTTGTTTGGGGCTGGCCTATTAAGGAGTCGGGTTCCCCAAAAAGCAGGGACAGGGGCTGGGACCAGTGTCAGGGCCTCACTTGTCTGTGTCTTGGTGTGTGTCCTTGACAGTCCCTGACAATTATGTAGGTAATCTAAAGATCGCATCTTAAAGTAACTTTATGAAAGAAAATAAATGTAAAGAAAAAATTAAAATAAAACATAAGTGTAAAAAAAAAAGTTTAACATGAAAAAAATCACTAAAATCACCATTTTAGTGCTAAAAATGCATTATTGCTAGAAAATAACAAAAAAAACAGCCTTCACATATTTGATATTGCTGTATCCGTAGTAACCTGTACAATAAAGCAGAGATTTTTTGTCCTACGCCATAAGAAATTAAAAACAATGCAAAAAGGAATGTAAAGCAATCAAAAAGCTATAGTTGCTAATAAAAGTTCAGCTCAGGCCACAAACAACAAGCCATCATTAGGCTTTCTCAATGAAAATAATAAAAAGTTTTGGATGAAATAAACGATCACTGTAAAGGGTCAAACATTTGATCCAGTCAATATAAATAAACTTAAATACATTTTCCTTCACTCATTAAAAACCACAAATACCTAGAAAACAAATGGATGTGTACAAAGAGGGACACATTAGGCCAAGCCTGTGTCCATGCCTAAACATATGACCCCACGATACCTATAATCATGCCCAAGCACAGCCAAACATGTGCAGCTTCCTTCAGCAGATCTTTGCCAAACAACATTGGCGTTACTGGTGTCTATAAAAATGTATTTATTTATATAAATAAATCCATACAAATAGATATAAGAAAATTTGCTATAGATGATGCCTCCTTTATGAGGAGAGGTTAAAAGAATTAAAGTTATTTAGTCTTAAAAAGTCGTCTCTGGGGAAGCATGATTAATTTAACCCCTTACTACCGGAGCTGTCACGATCTGCAAATTCCTCTGCCTCCTGCCTGCATGCAACTGTGTGTTTGATCCTGGCGGTTGGAATTTGCTAATTCTGTTCAGTGCTGCAACAGTTAACACCTCCAACTGGGCTGGGCCAGGTGCAGCACTTCCTCATCTGCTGACTGCTATAAAAGATGCCTCCTACCAACAGTCTGGGCCTGAGTATTGGTGTTGCAGGGCCAAGGCCCGCTTTCCTGCCTCAAGCCGCTTGCATCCTGTCCTTGCTGTGTTTCTGGGAAGTTCCTGTGTTTGTTCCTGTGTGCCTCAGCCGTGTCTCCTGGAGGGTCCCTGTGTTCCTGAGCCGTGTCTCCTGCAAGGTCCCTGTGTTCCTGAGCCGTGCCACCTGGAGGGTGCCAGTGTTTCTGAGCAGTGCCGCCTGGAGGGTGCCAGTGTTCCTGAGCCGTGCCGCCTGGAGGGTCCCAGTGTTCCTGAGCCGTGCCGCCTGGAGGGCCCCAGTGTTCCTGAGCCGTGCCGCCTGGAGGGTCCCAGTGTTCCTGAGCCGTGCCGCCTGGAGGGTCCCAGTGTTCCTGAGCCGTGCCGCCTGGAGAGTCCCAGTGTTCCTGAGCCGTGCTGCCTGGAGGGTCCCAGTGTTCCTGAGCCGTGCCGCCTGGAGGGTCCCAGTGTTCCTGAGCCGTGCCGCCTGGAGGGTCCCAGTGTTCCTGAGCCGTGCCGCCTGGAGGGTCCCAGTGTTCCTGAGCCGTGCGCCTGGATGGTCCCAGTGTTCCTGAGCCGTGCCGCCTGGAGGGTCCCAGTGTTCCTGAGCCGTGCCGCCTGGAGTGTCCCAGTGTTCCTGAGCCGTGCCGCCTGGAGGGTCCCAGTGTTCCTGAGCCGTGGCGCCTGGAGGGTCCCAGTGTTCCTGAGCCTTGTCTCCTGGAGGGTCCCAGTGTTCCTGAGCCGTGCGCCTGGAGGGTCCCAGTGTTCCTGAGCCGTGCCGCCTGGAGGGTCCCAGTGTTCCTGAGCCGTGCCGCCTGGAGGGTCCCAGTGTTCCTGAGCCGTGCCGCCTGGAGGGTCCCAGTGTTCCTGAGCCGTGCCGCCTGGAGGGTCCCAGTGTTCCTGAGCCGTGCCGCCTGGAGGGTCCCAGTGTCCGCGGTTGTCTCTCATCCCACGGTGGCCCTGGCCTTTTCCTATCGTCTACAGCCTCTGGATCGGTGACCCTAGGCCTTACTTCCCTGGCCGCGGTAGGTGGAGCCTGCCTCCGCGGCCCCAAGGATCCACCTTCCCTTCTACATTTCAAGTGTCTATCTGTACTTCTTTACCCAAATAAAGCCTTGAAACGTTACAGGAGCCAGTGGCATTTGTCACTTTATGGAAGAATAACTTTTTGACACTTTTACCTATCCATGTGATTCAGAGATTTCTTTTTCATGACACATTGTGCTATGAGTTAGTAAGAAATTTTGGACCATATAGTCCTTGTTTATTTGTAAAAAATATCAAAGTATTGTTAAAAATTTGAAAAATTTACCATTTTTAAACTTCAAAAATTTCTGCGTATAAGACAGATATGTATTCCACTCAAAATTGTTTATATTTAGCACCTACCATATGTCTATTGTAGGTTGGCATCATTTTTTAACTGTTTTTTTATGAAATTAGGGGGCTTAGAAATATAGTAATAATTTTCACATTTTCAAGAAAATTTGCAATATACAGTTTTTAGGGACCAGTCGAGCTCTGATGTGGTTTTGATTGGCCTGTATGTTAGATAACCCCATAAATGACTCTGTCTAAGAAACCACATCCCTTAAATTATTCAAAACAGCATTTAGGAAGTTTATTAACCCATTAGGTGTTTCACAAGAATCAAAGAGGAGGTGATGTGACCAGGGAAATGCAACTTTATTATTGATTCCCTAGATTCTGCTGTTTTCAGTGATATCCCATATGTGGCCCTATTGCGCTATTTGGTTCAACCACAAGCCCCAGCGTAGGAGGAACACCTACCAGACTCTGGGGTCTCATTTTCATTACAATTTCATTTAGGTGCCATTTCAGGTTTGTGGACACTCTAAGGGGTTAAAACTCAACAAACACCTCTAAAAAGACCCCATATTGGAAACTACACCCATTAAGGAATATATCCAGGGGTACAGTGAGTATATCGATCCCACAGGTGTTTCATAATTTTTTTAGCATTAGGCTGTGAAAATGAAGATTTTTTTTTTCCCCCAGAATCTGCAAATTTAGCTGAAAATGTTGAATTCTTACAAAGAATCCTGAAAAGAAAAGCACCCCAAATTATGTAACTCAATTTCGTCCAAGTTCGGTAATACCCTACATGTGGGTGTAAATTGCTGTTTGAGCGCATGGCAGGGTGTACAAGGGAGGGAGCGCTATTTGGCTTTTGGAACGCAGATTTTGGTGGGTGCCATGTCGCATTTGCCAAGCCCAAAAGTGGCAGAACAGGTGAAACCTTCCATAAGTCACCCCATTTTGGAGTTAACACCCCTCATGGATCTCATATAGGGGTGTATTGTGCATTTTAGGTGCACAGGTGTTCCATGTTTTTTTGTTTTAGCATGGGGCTATGGAAATGGGGGGGTGGGAGGGGAAATGCTGCTCTGTCATTGTTTTTTGTGCTTCATTTTTACAGTGTTTACACCATGCAGTGTAAATGACAGGATAACTTTACTATGGGGGTCGGTACAATTGCAATGATATAAATTTTACATAGTTTTTTACATAGTTTTTTATGTTTTATTACTTTTACACAATAGAAATATGTCTATAAAAAATTGTGTTTTTATGTTGTCCTATTCTGACAGCCATAACTTTTTTTTTATTTTGCTGTGTACATAGCTGTGTAGGGGGTTGTTTTTTGCAGGATGAATTGATATTTTTATTGGTACCATTATGGGGTTCATATGACGCTTTGATCACTTTTTATTAAGTTTTTGTGAGGAGTTTTGAACAAAATACAGCAATCCTGGTAGTGTTTTTATTTTTTACAGCGATCACCCTACGGTATAAAGCTTTTCTCAGCATGTCGATACGATCACAGAGGTACCCAATATGTATTTTTTTAAATGTTTTACGGCTTTTACACCATAAAAAACGTTATACTCTGAGAGCCATAACTTTTTCTGTGTACGGAGCTGTGTAGGGACTTGTTTCTTGCGGGATGAGTTAATGTTTTTATTTGTGTAATTTTTGTGGAACAAGGCTTTTTAATTACTTTTAAATCCGTTTTTTGGAAGTCAGGGTGAAGAAAATACTGTAATCCTAGTAGTGTTTTTTATTTTTAAAAGCACTCACTGTGTTGTATCTGTGACAAATTAATTTTATTCTGTGGGTCGATATGATTACGGTGATACCGGATTTATACAGTTTGTTTTATGTCGAAGTGCTTTTAAAAAAACAAAACTGTTTTTATTGTGTTAAACAATATTTATGCATCACTATCCTCTGATACCCATAACTTTTTTATTTTTCCGTATACAGAGCTCTGTAAAGAATTTGATCGCTTTTTATTCCATTTTATGTGTGCTGTGGGATGAACGAAAATCGCAATTCATGATTGTTTTTTTGTTTTTTTTCCTTTTTAATGGCGTACACTGTACGGGTAAATTAACATGACATATCTATAGGGTGTGTCGTTATGCACGCGGCGATAACAAATATGTGTACTTTTTTTTTTTTTTGGGGGGAGAGTGCCGTTTGTAAAAGGGAAAAGGGCGGTGAACATGTTTTTATTTTATTTTTTTGTGTTTTACTTTCTTCACTTTTTTTTTTTTTTTTTTTTACTTTTTAACACTTTTTTCACTTTTCCCCAGAGGGGAATTGTATGAGAGATCTTCAAATCTCTCATACTATAGGAGATCAGCACACAGCTTATTGCTGTGTACTTGTCTCCATGGCGACTGTTAATCACCCTGCCTGGCAATGCCCACAATGCATTGCCGGGCATGGTAACATCACAGACAGCCCGAGAAGTGACTCTCTCTTCCTGGGCCTTCTGGAAGGAGACAGTTGCTGCTTGTGACTTAGCTCAGACGAGTGGAGCTAACTCCACTGGTCCCGTGTAGCTCGCTTGTAAGCCCGCACGATCGCCAGGACGTACCCATACATCCATTTGTGGGAACATACTTCCCCCTAAGGCGTATGAGTACGTCCAATGTCGGGAAGGGGTTAAATCAGTATATAAATGACCCGAACAAAAAGTTATTTAATGTAAAACCCCTTTAAAAGACAAAGGGACACTCCCTTCTTCTGGAGAAAAAAAGATTCAATCTCTAGACGAGAAACTGTACTGTGAAATAATGTGGAATAGCGTGCCTGAGGAGCCGGTCACAGCAGGAACAGTTGAAGGTTTCTAGAAAGGCTTGGATTACTACCTGAAACAAAAAAATATTAATAATTATGTAGTCGTATAAAATATCTGGATCCAGTCTGATGGCATCTCTGGGATCAGGAAAGAAGTCTTCCTTGGGGCAAATTGGTTCTTGCTTTATGGGTTTCAAAATATCAGTAGCGGAAAAGAAGCTTAAAAAAAACTATCCCCTTCCCTTCATGCGCATTTTCCCCACCCTTGGTTGAACTTGATGGACATGTGTCTCTTTTTCAACTGTACTATGTAACTATGTAAATAATGGTCATACGGTTATTTTATAATGCTGCTGTACAAGGAGCAAATATCACTGTATTTTTACTGACAAAATTAGTATGCCTTTTTTCCATCGCAAGGCTGACATAACCCCATGCCACTATTACCCCAGTACCCAACGCTCCAGGGGTACTGGGAAGAGCCGGATATATATATATATATATATGTATATATATATACACATATATACACACACACTACACAAACATATATCGGCTACCCAATGTCCAGGAAAGCTGGGCGTTGCCATACCCCCCAGAGCAACCTTTCTTAGTAAGAAAGCTGGTATCTGCTGTGGGTTTTATGCCATCACCCAGCTTCCCTGGAGGCTGGACAAGCTATTTAGCATCCAGTAAAGCTGCATAATGCCCCCTGTAACATATAACCATAGGACATCAAAGATAGACACAGACATGCACAAAGACATGCACAGACGTGCACACACACAAATGCACATGTTCAGTAAGACATGTAGACACAAACACCCATATACAGACATATATGCACACCAATGTGTACATACACACCTATGTACACACACCTATGTACACACACCCATGTACACAAACACACATCCACACCCATACACACACACACACACACACCTATGTACACACATGGACACCCATGTACACACACACACCCACGTACACATATGCACACAAATATACACACTGCCATTCGTACACACATACACACACACCCATGTACATACATGCACACCCATACCCATGTACACAAACATACCCATGTAAACACCAGTGTAAACACATGCACACACATATACACACACGTACACACATGCACACCCATGTACAGAGTCACACCTGTACACACATGCAAACCAACATGTATACACATGCACACCCACATGTACACGTACACACCCATGTACATACATATGTACACACATACACACTCATGTAAACATACCAATGTATACACACAGCCAGTGCTGTGCTAAAAGCACCCTCCCCCGTCCTCTCTGTCCCAACATTTACAGTGAGCTCAGGCTGAGAGTTTATAACCTCTCAGACTGGAGAGCTCTGCACAGGAGGCTACAAAGCTTCAGAACCCCTGAATACTGCCCCCCTAAAGTATTGTGCCATGGAACTCTCCCTGTGGGGCAGGGAACGATATAAATTTTTATTTATAATATATATATATATATATATATTATATTATATTTTATATATATTATATATATATATATATATATAGTGATGAGCCATTGTGTCAACTATCGTTATCGTTCGATAGTCGATATAGGCAATTATCATGACGATATCCGATAGTCGATAACAGGTTATCGACGATGACCATTAAAGTCTATGGGAGAGGAAGAACACCTTCATTCTTACACCCAAACAGTGCTGGAGAAGCTGGAATTAACATCCACAACAGTAAACTGGATACGTGCTACATCTTAGGCAACACAATTAGGTTTTCAAAGTCACAGACCATTCACTATCCCTGTCTTGTACCACAGCATGACCCTTAAACCTGCATGACCCACAAATTACAAAGTACCAGAAGGCAGTATTATTTGAACCAGCATTTTACTTGAACTGGACATTTACTATCCCTGTCCTGGAATGCAGCATGACCCTTAAACCTGTCTGACCCACAGATTAACCCCTTAAGGACCCTGGACATATGAGTACATCCCAGGGTCCATAAGGGGCTTTGCAGGGGGATTGCTCCGCGACCCCCCCGCACAGCCACCGGGTGTTACAGCACGAACGGGCAGCGTCGCCCACCCGCGCTGTTTAACCCGTCAGACACCGCGGCAAAGATGGCCGCGGCGTCTGAATGAATTAAGATTGGTGCCCCGCACCGATCTTGAGGGTGATCGGCACCGTCGCAGCATAGCTGCAGCGATCCGAGCCCCGGACATGGCAGTGGGGAGCTTTGGGAGGGCTCCTGTCACTTCCATGTCCTGGTGTGCCCCACTTCCGTCCACAGACAGGAAGTGGGGAAACCGCCATCTTGGTACAGTCTAATGCATTGCCTATGCAATGCAATACACTGTATTGACAATCGTGCCACCAAGAGGTCAAGCACAAGAGGTGGCCTCAATGTTAAAGTAAAAAAAATAAAGTTTTAAAGTACAAAAAATTTTTAAAAAGTATTATTAAAATTTCAAATCATCCCCCTTTCCCCATTTTAGAAATAAAAACAATAAAATAATAAAAAAGTTACACATGTTTGGTATCGCCGTGTCCGAAAAAGTCTGAGCTATAAAAAAATAACATAATTTATCCCGTACGCTGAACACCGTAGAAGAAAAAAAATTCCAAATGCCAAAAATTGCGTTTTTTGGTCATTTTATATCACCTAAAAAATGGAAGAAAAGTGATCAAAAAAGTTGCATGCATTCCAAACTGCTAGAGATAAAATGCCCGCAAAAAATGCACCCTCACTGATGTCCGTAGGTGTTAGTACAAAAAAAGTTATTGGCGGCGGCGTGGAGCAAATTTCAAAAATAGAAAAAATTTGTATTTTTTTTACGGTAACAAAAAATAAAGGAAACCCTGCATGTTTGGTATTGCCAGATGTGTGTCAACCTGTAGAATACAGGTAACACATTGTATTGACCGAAGATTGAACGGTGTAAAAGCAAAACCCCCGCAAACATGACGAAAATACGCTTTTTTCACAATTTGTCCCACTTGGAATTTTTTTGCGGTTTCCCAGTATATTCTATAGTATAGTGAATGAAAGCATTAGAAAGTACATCTTGTCCCGCAAAATAAAAGCCCTCATGTGTCTATGTAGGTGGAAAAATAAAAAAGTTATGTCTCTGGGAAGGCGAGGAGGGAAAAACAAATGTGTCAACAAAAAATAACGCCAGGTCCTTAAGGGATACAAAAGTGCTGGAAGAAAGTAGTATTTGAACCACCATTATAGTTGAACTGGACATTGACTATACCTGTCCTGGACCGCAGTATGACCATTATACCGGTCTGACCCACAGATTAAAAAGTGCCGGAAAAAGGAGTCTTTGAAGCACCATTTTAGTTGAACTGGAGATTGACTATGCCTGTCCTGGACCGCAGCATGACCCTTATACCTGTCTGAACCACAGATTAAAAAGTGCCGGAAAAAGGAGTTTTTAACCCACCATTTTAGTTGAACTGGACATTGACTATACCTGTCCTGGACCGCAGTATGACCATTAAACCTGTCTGACCCACAGATTAAAAAGTGCCGGAAAAAGGAGTATTTGAACCACCATTTTAGTTGAACTGGAAATTGACTATACCTGTCCTGGACCGCAGTATGACCATTAAACCTGTCTGACCCACAGATTAAAAAGTGCCGGAAAAAGGAGTCTTTGAACCACCATTTTAGTTGAACTGGACATTGACCATGCCTGTCCTGGACCGCAGCATGACCCTTAGATTAAAAAGTGCCAAAAAAAGGGGTCTTTGAACCACCATTTTAGTTGAACTGGACATTGACTATGCCTGTCCTGGGCCACATCATGAGCCCCAAACCTGCATGATCCCCAGATTAAAAAAGTGCCAGAAGAAAGGAGTATTTGAACCACCATTTTAGTTGAACTGGCATTGACTATACCTGTCCAGGCCAACAGCATGACCATCAAACCTGCATGACCCCCAGATTAAAATTTGCCGGAAGAAAGTAGTCTTTGAAGCAGTATTTTAGTGAAATGGACATTGACTATCCATATCCTGTAACGCAGCGTGACCCAAAAATCGGAACAGGTGCCCTTATAGACCATCAGCATCGCTTCATGTTAGACGGATGCTGACTATGATGACGACTTTTGGGGCCGTGACTGGGAGGACGAGGAGGTAAGACTTCTGGATACAGGCTGCATTAACCACTGAAGAACAGATTGGCGACGCTGTGCGTTACTGAGATTCACAGGGCACCGACTCTGCGATGACAGGCCTGACGGTCCTGCAACCAACGATCCACTGGCTTGCATGTTGTCGCCAGCACAGGAAGGAGCACCTTTTCTCATACCTAACCTCATGTCTACTCCCTCCTGTGCTCGCTTCCCACCAGCATTTGCCTACATGTTCAGAAAGATAAAAATTTAAGATGGTATGGAGAGTTTTTTACAGTCTCTGTTTGAAGACGTCAAACACACAGATATTCTTTAAAAAAATCCCCTTAATTTCCTACAGCCAATACGAGGATTACGAAACAGTAATACTGTTTCTATCGAATTCCTGAGAAATGCGTGGTCTTGCGGAAGAACCGTAAGCACAAAATAACATGTTCTTCCTTTCTGTCCCACGGGGATTTTCAACTGCCCAGTAGACTAGGATATTGAATTTTTCACAAATCTTTCTGCGCCAAACTGAGATTCACTGAGGCAATTAAAACTATTAAGTTACCATGGATTGAGAAAATTGATTTTTTTGCAGCGATGAGACAGTTAATAGAATATTTCTGTATCAAATTTAAGGTACAAGGTGGCTCTTGTACAAACTGGGTGCCACCAAAAGTGAAATACAGCTATTTAATCTTATAGGATAATAAAAGGTGTTTTTTCTCCAATGAATAACAACAGTTACTAGAAATTTCTGTATACAAATGTATGTACAAGGTGGTTTTTGAACAAAACTGGGACGTCCAAAGTGCAATACAGACTATTTTAAAAGTTATACGGATAATAAAAGGTGTTTTTTGCACCAATGCAATACACCAACAGTTACTAGAAAATTTCTGTATCCAAATTTAAGAATAAGGTGGCTCTTTGAACAAAACTGGGCCGTTCCAAAGTGAAATACAGCTATTAAAAAGTTATATGGATAACAGAAGGTCCTTTTTGTACCAACGAAATACACCAACAGTTACTAGAAAATTTCTGTATCCAAATTTAAGTACAAGGTGGGTCTTTGAACAAAACTGGGCCGCACCAAAGTGAAATATAGCTATTAGAGATGGGCGAATTTCCTGAAATTCGTTTCGTTCACTTCGCCGAATGTCTCGCAAAAAATAAACTTCGTTCCGAATTATTCGGGACGAATCACGTTAAAAAAACAGCTATTTCCAGGTGCACAGAGCCAAGCAGGGTGCTGTGAACGTTGTGCCATGATTAATTATGAGAGGGAGTTTGGTTTGTATTCTTACAATGTGGTTTCGTGTGAGTATGACACGCACATGACTGCCGCGCTCTTAGAATCGCTTTCATATAAATTACTGGCACTTAAGAGGGCAAAATGACAAAAAAAACTGAAACGGGAATGTGCCTGATAAAGTCACTTCCAGAGAAAGCTGGAAATACAAACATAGTGAGAGCTATGTGGCAAATAGTGACAGAGCGTTGGAGGTGACGGCGGCAGCCACAGCTGCTTTGAGGTCAGACAGTGGCACCAATGACACAGTGTGGTGGTCCGGAGAGCAGCAAGTGGTCAGACAGTGGAAAAATGACAGAGAGTGTAGGTCACGGCAGCAGCCACAGCAGCAGCATGAGGTCAGGACAGTGGCACAATGGTACAGGAGTGTGTAGGTCACTGCAGCAGCACAGCTCAGCCTTGATGTAAGACAGTGGCACAATGACACAGGGTGTAGATCACGGGCAGCAGCAACAGGCAGCAGCATGAGATTCAGAAGGGCACAATGACACAGTGTGTAGGTCACGCCAGCAGCCACACGCAGCAGCATGAGTAGACAGTGGCACAATGACATCTGGCAGGTGGCAAAAAACAGGGGGAAGTAGTCCACAGAGTGGGACTCAATGGACACAATGTGGAGGTCACGGCAGGCAGCCACAGCAGCAGCAATGAGGTCAGGCAGTGGCACAAATCATATTTGGAGGTGGCAAAAAAAGGAGTAGGCCACGGAGTGGGACAAATGGGACACATTTGTAGGGGTCACGGCAGGCGCCCAGCAGCAGAATGAGGTCAGACAGTTGCACATTGAAACAGTGTGTAGGTAAGGCTGCAGCCAAGCAGCAGCATGAGGTCGACAGTGGCACTATGATATATGTGGAGGTGGCAAAAACAGGTAGTCCACAGAGTGCGGACAATGACACCAATGCTGGAGGTCACGGCAGCAGCCAAGCAGCGAGTCATGAGGTCAGGCAGTGGCAAATCACATTCTGTGAGGTCGGCAAAAACAGGAGTAGCGCACGGAGAGTGGACAATGACAACAGTGTGTAGGTCCGGCAGCAGCCACAGCAGCAGAATGAGGTTCAGACAGTGGCACAATGACAACTGTGGTAGGTACGGCAGCAGCCACACAGAAGAATGAGGTCAGACAGGGGCACAATGACATTCTGGAGGTGGCAAAAACAGGAGAGGTCACAGAGTGGACAATGACACAGTGAGGAGGTCTCTGCAGCAGCCCACAGCAGCGCATGTGGTCAGAACAGTGCACAATCACATTCATGGAGGTGGTCAAAAACACGAGTTAGGCCCACAGAGTGGCGCACAATGACACAGTGTGGGTGGTCACAGAGCAGCCACGCAGCAGCATAAAGGTCAGGCAGAAACAAAAGAAAAAATGGGCACAACTATCACATTTGGAGGTGGCAAAACAGGAGTAGGCCACAGAGTGGGACTATGACACCAGTGTGGAGGTAATGGCAGCAGACCACAGCAAAAAAACAGCATGAGGTAAGACAGTGGCACTATGACCAGTAGTGTGTTGGTCCACGGCAGCAGCAACAAGCAGCAGCATGAGGTCAGACAGTGGCACACTTGACACAGTGTGTAGGTCACGCGCAGGCAGCCACAGCAGCAGCATGAGGTCAGACGTGGACAATGACATTCTGGAGGTGGCAAAAACAAGGAGTAGGCCACAGAGTGGGACATTGACCGTGTGGAGGTCACGGCAGCAGCATGCAGCAGCATGAGGTAGAAAGTGGCACAATCACATTCGGGAGGTGGCAAAAACTGGAGTAGGCAACAGAGTGGCACATGGACACACCAGTGTGGAGGTCACGGCAGCCGCACAGCAGCAGCATGAGGTCCAGTCAGTGGCACATTCACATTCTGGAGGTGCAAAAACAGGGTAGGAACAGAGTGGGACAATGGACACAGTGTGGAGGTCACGGCAGCAGCCACAAGCAGCAGAATGAGGTCAGACAGTGGCACAATGACAGAAAGTGTGTAGGTCACGTCAGCGCCACAGCAGCTGCATGGGTCAGGACAGTGGCACTCTGACTTTCTGGAGGTGGCAAAAAACTAGGAGTAGGCCAGAGTTGGGACAATGACACAGTGTGGAGGTCACGGCAGCAGCCACAGCTGCAGCATGAGGTCAGGCTGTGGACAATCACATTTCTGGAGGTGGCAAAAAACAGGAGTAGGCCACAGAGTGGGAACAATGACACAGTGTGGAGGTCACGGCAGGCAGCCAACAGCAGCAAGCATGAGGTCAGACAGTGGCACAATCACACTTTTGGGAGGGGCAAAAACAGGGAGTAGGCCACGAGTGGCACAATGGACACAGTGTGGAGGTCACGGCAGCAGCCACGCAGCAGCATGAGGTCAGGCAGTGCACAATGACATTTTCTGAGGTGGCAAAAACAGGAGTAGCCACAGAGTGGGACAAATGACACTGTGTGGGTCACGACAGCAGGCCACACGCCAGCTGCATGAGGTCAGACTGTGGCACAATGACAGAGTGTGGAGGTCACGGCAGCAGCCTCAGCAGCTGCATGATGAGTCAACAGTGTGGAGCGTGGGTGGCCATTACACAGTCCCTGGAAAGATGGTTGGTGGCAGATGGAGAAACTGTCAGCAGATGTGTGGCATCAGGAGGTGGCGTCTTCTGTATAGTGGTGAGGCAGGTAGTTTGAATCCAGGACTCATTTCTCACCATTTTGGGTGAGGCGTCTTGGCTGATGTAGGTCTGACGCCTAAAGACATTGGTGTGTGGAAATCCTGGCGATACAAGCCTGATTCATCTTGACAAAGGTCAGTCATTCACATTTCCCATGCGACAAGCGGGTTCTCCTTGGGTGTAACGATGGCCCCCGCGCACTGAACATCCGATCTATCACACTCTCCTGGCAGGGACAGAAAGATTCTCCACTGCAAACTCGGCAAGTTGCGGCCACACTTCCAGTTTGGCTGCACATGTAGTCCAGGCGGATCTTCTAACTGGGGTGGGCTGAGTGCTGACCAAGTAGGCCACAACCTGTTGGTTCAGGGTCTGCTCCAGGTCCCTGTGCTGCTTGCTGGGACTGTCCTCCTCACTAGGCGGGTGAAGGAGTGTATCAGATGACTCCAGACTTTGGTGATGCTGTTGGAGCTGGTACTGCTCCGCCCCCCTCCAAATCCCCGGACAGCCCGGCAGTAGTACATGAGCGTGATGAACCCATCGGTCAGACCGTGTCAGAGGAGGGACGTTGCCGCTCATAGGCAGCGGCCAACTGGCTACGGTAGGAATTTCCCTATTTGTATTTGGGTTTGTTCTCCCTTTCAATAGCTGCATAAAGGCTCCTTTTTGGACGATAGCGAGGATCCAACAGGGTGGAGAGCCAGAAGTCATCCCTCTGACGATGCTGAATTCGGCTGTTCATAGCCAGGAAATCAGCATGCCTCTGGATCATCTGAACAAGTGACTCGTGGGGCTCCCTGCCTCCATCTCCACATGTAATACTGAACGGTGCTTGCGGGTCATCTGACTAGTCTTCTCATCTCCATCTACCTCCTCAGCTGCTCCTGCTCTCCTCTCTTGTCACCTTGGGTAGAAACACCACTCATTTCACCAGCAAGGCTCTGCTCCAATGTCCTCCTCCTCCTCCATTCAGTCCCCAGCGGGGATATGTGGCCACGAGATGTTGTCTTTTGCCAATATACAGTCCCACTGCCCAGACCATGATTTTTCAGATCTGTTCCAGTACATGAAGCAGTGGAATGATGTTATCTCATTCTGTCAGTCCTGGCGGATGACTAATAACGTGCATACTGAATGGCCTCAACAAACGGCAGGTGTCACGCATGAGATGCACTGGCTGACATCAAAGTTAAACAGGGGAGTATCCTGTCCGCCTGGATCATCAAAAAATCGTTACTGGATGTTCCTCTGTTAATTACAAGTCGTTACAACTTGTGCAGGTGGAATTCAAACGGGTGAAACAGGCATTCAGAGTGTGTTGGGGAGGACGTTCTGACAGCGGGTTAAACTCGTGGTGGGTGTTCCTGGCCTTTGTAGGAATGGATGAAGTGCTTTGCACAAGTTTCCTGGCACATTTTCAGAATGTTCTGAAGATCGGTGGAAGACTTCAGGAACCTTTTCACAACCAGATTAAACACGTGCGCACATGCAGGGTGCTTGGACCATCTCCTCGGTGCAGGGCGGACACCATTGTTCCTCCATTGGCCGTCACCATGGGTCCGATTTGCAGTTGGCGCGGAGAAAGCAAAATCCGATTTCTTGCTGCATGACGCGGAGAAGTTCCTCCCTGTGTGACTTAGTTCGCCGAAGGGGCAGCCAGGTGTAAGAAATGCGTGACACGCTGTGCCCTTCACATGTGGTATGTGGAGCAGTACTTGTGGGAGGTGAAAATGGTGGTGGTGTGGCGAGGAGGAGGAGGCGGACATTGGCGCAGGAGCCGCCAGTAACACACAAACTTTAGACAACGTGGAGGACGAAAGCGGAGTCTCCTGTCATAGTTGTTGGTGTGACTGGGCCGGAAGCACATTCACCCTGTGGGCCGTAAAGGTCAATGTAACTGGCCCTGAACGTGAGATACAGCTCCCAGACATCCGTGCTGCGTGCACTTGCGAAAACAAACCGATAAGTTCAAGGACTGGCCACCTTCTGTTCTACATATTTATGAAGATCTGGTACTGCCTTTTTGGAAAGAAATTACGGCTTGGAACTCTCATCTCGGCTCGGCACAAGCATTAGTTCTCGGATCGGTGCAGAGTCCACCATTTGAAAGGGAGGGGACTGCAGCACCAATAACTTGGACAGGAGTACAGTCAGCCTTCTGCACTTAGGATGTTTGGTACGCATTCTGTTGTCTCTTTGCAATCGCTCGTGAACGACTGCTGGGGCCATGAGTAGCGAGAGCAGGAGATCTGGACCGGGAGATGATGTCAAAGAGAAACAGCTCATTCTGCAGAGGGGTGGAGCCTTGACTGGTGCAATGCATGCGTGCCACTGGGCGCTGCTGAGAGGCAGGATGGGACCACCAAATCTGAGCCACTTTTCTCCAGGCCACCGGATGGTGCGCTGCATGTTTTGACGCAGGGCGTGTGCCACGTTAGCTCATGGCCACGCATCATTTCTGTTACAGAGTCTAACATATACATATTCGGCTCCTTCGGTGTCTTAGCAAAGAACTTGCCACCACGCCTGAGTATCGGATTTTACCACCAAACGCTCTATGCAATGAGTGGACTACTGCATCTGCTGCCTCGCTGAGCCCATGTGCCGCTCTTTCTTGGACTGCGAAGCGGGTTTTTTACCCGTGGCCGCTTGGCTCCGACTCACACTGCTGTATCTGCTAGATTCAACGGCCACACGACCCACTTGTGGAATGCGCCGCTTGCCTGACGGCAAGCTGAGCCTCTTCTCTAACGATATGAAGCCCTTGCACTCACCAGGCTCTCTAGTGCGGTCGCTACATCATCATCTATTTGTAGTTCTCATCGCACTGCTGTCTCATCACCGGTCTGGTATGCAGAGGCTGGGACCCCCTCACAATCTGACCTCCCATTGCCCACTCTCAACATCCTATACTTTGCCGCCTACTGCATGATAAGCAGGAGATATTGGCCCATTTCTTCGCTGCCAAGTAGGGCGGACTGCCTTCATCAAAATTGTTCATCCTCGCTATATAGTGGCGCTGAGCCAAGACACATAGTAGTTCTCTGGTGAGGGAAACGGATGGGCAGAGGCGGGTGAGGACAGGTGAGGGCCGCTGACCCTCTCCCGGGCTGCCAACTAAGGGTTGTGTCTGACGTTCCCACCACTTCTTGGAGGGGTTGTCCAGATGTCATCTGGAGGAAGTGGATGACCTAGTCAACCCAATTAAGAACCATTGGGTTTTAGTCAGCACACGGGCCTTAGATTGACAGCAGCAGTGTGGCCTCCATGAGTGACCCTGTGCGGGACATCCCTTGCTGTGCTGCGAAACTGGGCTGATCCAGGAATATTTGTGTCTGCACACTTGCAGGTGAAAAAGCCTGCCACCTCTCTGTCTGACATACTGTTTGTTCTAAAAATGTACAGACACAGTTTGATGAAGATATCTGTATATGATAACTACACACCCTGTATTTGACTCCAAAATGAACCCAATAGAAGTTGGGTATCCTTGGTTATAAATTGCGCTCACAATAATGGGCAGGAAAATTTACTTGTATTGTGCTCGTTTAATCAAAACTCTGTGTATTTTACTGAATGTAAAGGCTTAATTAAACCTTCGGATATGAATTATTGCTACAGATTTTTCTTCTGTGGCAGTGAAAAGAAAGTTTCTTTTACTGAGTGCTACTGCAGAAAAAATACTTAGTTAACCTTGGATGATAAAATTGCGCCTCAAAGATTGGAGCCACACCAAACTTCTAGCTTTGTTGCGTGTTACAATCGTGTTTTTTTACGCCACACAAAAGAGATTAAAATGTTAATTAACCTTGCTTGTGAATTTGGCTACAGGAAAAATGTATATATATTTTGGCGGTGAAAATGGACGGTTTTTTGAGTTACCACAGTTGTAAAAACAACGTCGATTTTAACCCCTGGATGTAAATTGCGCCAATGAATTGAGGCACCCACAAACTTACTAGCTTTGTAGCGTGTTACGCAATGCGGTGTTTTTTACGCCACAACAGAAGAGATAAAATTGTAATTTAACTTTGCTTTTGAATTAGGCTACAGGAAAATGTATATATTTTGGAGTTGAAAATGAGGTTATTGGAGTCACCCACAGCTGAAAAAACAACGCTTAATTAACCCTTGGATGTAAATTGCTCCAAGATTTGAGACACCCAACTAGTGATTAGTAGCGTGTTACAATGCGGTGTTTTTTACGCACAAACAAGATGATCAATTGTAATATAACCTTTGCTGTGAAATAGGCTATAGGAAAAATGTATATATTTTGGGCGGTGATAAATGACGGTTTCTTGGAGTCAACAGCTGAAAAACAATGCTTAATAAACCCCTGGATGATAAATTGCGCACAAAGAATTGAGACACCACAAACTACTAGCTTGTAGCATGTTACAATGCGGTGTTTTTTATCGCCACAAAAAAGAGATAAAATTGTAATTAACCTTTGCTTGTGAATTAGGCTACAGGAAAAATTGTAAATTATTTTGGCGGTGATTATGTCGGTTTCTTGGACGGTACCACAGTGTAAAACAACGCTTATTTTAACCCCTGGATGTAAATTGGTCAAAGAATTGAGCCACCACAAACTTACTAGCTTTGTGAGTGTTCAATGCGGTGGTTTATTACCCAACTACAAGAGATAAAAACTTGTAATTACTTTGCTTGTGTAATAGGCTAAAGAAAATGTATATATTTTGGGGGTGAAAAAGACGGTTAATTGGAGTCCACCCTGCTGAAAAACAACGATTAATAAACCCCTGATGTAAGATTGCGCCAAGAATTGAGCCCACCATCAATCTACTAGCTTTGTAGCGTGTTACAATGCCGTGTTTTTTACAACACACAACAAGAGATAGAAAATTGTAATATAATCTGTGCTTGTGAATAGGCTACAGGATAAAATTTATATATTTTGGGCGGTGAAATGCGTGTTTCTTGGAGTCTCCACTGCTGGAAAAACTAACGCTTAATAAACCCTGGTGTAATTGCGCCAAAGAATTGAGCAGCCAAAATCGAAGTGGGTATTTTGTATTGTAAAACGCTGTTTCTTTAAATGTATACAACAGGAACCGGCTTAGATTTCCCCTTGGTTATTCAATGTGCTGTGAGCAGGATTTAGGATTTAAATGTATATTGCAGCTGCAGTGGCGCACACTTGGATTTCAGATCCAATAACCCCAAAAATCAGAAATAGAACGTTAAGAGAAGCGTCTCTGAGACAAGCTGAGACCACACCACAAAAAATCGCTGTATCAAAAAATCAGTTCTTCAGTAAACTATCCAGCCGACGGCAGCACCTTCCCTAGTCATTACAGTGAGAGGAGTGTGCGCTCCAAGCGTCGAGCACGGGACTTTTATAGTGTGGTGACGTCACAGAATCCAGCGGGTATCTGATTGGGCTTATCTCTGCACATGTCATTGCAGGCTATACCCTTCTTCCTCCCAGAGTTATTTGCCCCATGTAACGCCATGTGACGCAGCACAATTTTATCACTGAAAAAGCACACTTCGTTCACCCGAAGTACCCAACTTCGAATTCATTCAGAACGAAGTTTTCCTGAATTCTAAACGAAATTCCACTTCGTTAGAATCAATTCGCCCATCTTAATAGCTATTTAGAAGTTATAGGATAACAGAATGTGTTTTTTGCACCAATGAAATACACCATCAGTTACTAGAAAAATTTCGTATCCAGATTTAAGTAAAGGTGGCTCTTGAACAAAACTGGGCTGCCCAAAGTCAAATTACAGTATTTAAAAGTTATTATGAATTAACAAAGTTGGTTTTTTGCACCAATGATATACCGCAAACAGTTACTAGAAAATTTCTGTAACCAAATTTAAGTAAAAGGTGGCTCTCTTTTATATATAAAATAAAAATACAGTGATTTTTCCCAAAATTGCTACAAAACTGAGAACAAATTATATACATACTTTTTTCTCAGTTTTGTAGCATTTTGGGATCACTGTATTTTTTTTTTTTTTTAAGCAGCATGCTCTAGGCATGTACTTTCTTTCTTTTTTTTTTTGTTAAACTGTGTGGACAAAAAATGATCAAAACAAAAAAAAAATTTGTCCAGTCCAACCGTGGCTTTAATGACAGGAACTACAGTCTTGGAATGTATAGCTTAAAATTCATTTATAAGCCCACGCAGTCCAGGCTTGTGGCCTAAATGGTGCAGAAAATTTTCTGTAATAACTTGATGAAAGGGTTTTAAAGGCCTATTTACATTTTCATGTTATGGACATTACTGTATTAATCTTGGTTTTTTTTGCATATAAAATTACTTTTTATATGCACATTTTTATGCACATGGTATTTTTTTTCTGTACACAACATGTTCTAACATATCTATATTTAGTCCATATAAGACAATCGCATAAATTTAAAACTAGCTTTTGTATAGATTACATGCTTGTGTCTGTTTGATTTTTTTTACATATTTTAGTGTCACTAATGTTTCCATCCATTTTTAATTTTTATCAAAAAACAGCAAAGGGTTTAAACCCTTTTAAAAAAAAAATGAAAAATATGGAGAAAACAGAAAATCAAAAAATTATGAAAAAACTTTAAAAAATTAAACTGTTTTTGGGCATTTTTTATTATGAAAGTGAGGTTTGGTCAGTATTTTGTATGAGTTTTTGGAAGCAACACAAGGAGTGGAGAATAAAAAAAAAAATAATATAAGGGAAAAAACATTTAAACCCCGTTTTCATTTTTTAGAGGGACTATTTGGGGGGCGAAAAAGTATGAAACGGGGTTTTCCAGAAGTCTGGCATTTTTCACCCCGACATCTAGCGCACCCCATCGTTATGTTTAAATCTCCCGTTTCCCAATTCGTACATTACAGACCCACACCCAGTACTTTGTATTGTGCCTGATATTGGCGTGGGGGCGTACGGGAAAGGGGAAACCCCTAAAAACCGTTTGAAGCTAAAAATTTTATAACTTCATTTAAAAACAATTCCAGGGGGGCATTATTGTGGAACGGGTATCCCCACAAGTGGTTTCCCTGAGCCGGGAATTTGGGGGGGGTTTTATGCGCTAAAATTGGTGATTTATGACCCGCGTAGAGGGGGTTTGTTTAAATCGGGTGGTTTTTATACTATTGTTTTTGCGCAAAAAAAAATTGACATCTTTATCCCCAAAAATTCATACGTCCCCTTTTGGTTTTAAATTATGAAAAAAAAGCCATCACAGCTCTGTAATAATATAATAAATAACCCTTTATTTTTTATAGCCCCAACATTTTCCCGCAGGCATTTTATAATATAGGGGGGTATAACCCACAGGAAAAACCAGACTTTACATTAAAAAAAAGCTACGTACAAATCGGGGACACGCGGGGGTGGGGGCCCTGCTCGCAAGAGCTTAAAATTTCTTTTGGGGGTGTATGGGTGAAAAAAAAGGGTTTGGAAAGTGCTTTTTTTACAATGGCCCACCCATGTTAAAAAAAATTTTTGGGGTTTGTTTACTTTAAAAAAGGGGATAAAACCTGCCTTTCCAACCATAATTATATACAGATAAGTCCCCTGGGGGGTCCCAAAAGTTTGGGAAGTGAGGGAATGGGGGAACAAAAATTTGGGGGGGTTAACAATTACGGATCTTAAATAGGTTGTCAAGAAGATGGGTTTCAAAAGCCCCCTTAAAAAACCCATGGGGGGTTTGTGAGGTTGCCTGATCACAGGGGGTAACATGTTCCAGAAAAACTGGTGCAAAAAGTCCCAAAATCTTGTAGAGGGGGATGGGAGGTTCGGGATGAGTGAGGTATGTAAACCTTTGTCCCGTTTGCAAGAGTGGAGAGCCCCGGGTTGGGGGGGTAGACAGAGATGAGGGAGGAGAAAGTAGGGGGGGGGTTTTTTTCAGCGTGTGGAGAGCTTTTTGGGTGAGGTGATTAGTTTATGTTTTATTCTTACGTTTGTATATGGAAAAAATAAAAAAAAGTTATGGCTATAAAGCCCGGTGGATTTAAAAGGGCCAGCAAAAACCCGTGGGGGTGCTGGCTTTTTGCTGTTTTGTAGAAAAAAAATTTAGAGCAGCAAAAATTAAAATTTAAATTTAAAGTAGTCAAAAAATTTAAAAATTTTTTAAAAAAAAAAACAACACTTAGTAGGTTATTAATGTAAAAATAGTTTTTAGATTCTATTAAATTTAATGCATTTTATTTGGGGATATTTTTATGATTTTTTTTAAATTTTTTTATTTAAATTTTTTTATGATAAAAATTTTTTTTACATTTAAAACATTTCATTTTTATATTGTTTGATAATTATAGAAATTACTTTTTTTATTAAATTTAAAGGTGTAAGTTTTGGAAAAAAAAAGGACATTTTTTGCCCCAACACCAAACCCAAAATCCAAAATCCTCGGTTCAGGAGGATACAATGGGAAATTTTTTTGCCCCGGGTTTGAGCCCCCAATGTAATAGTTTTGCCCCCCAAAATTATAATGTGTCTAAAATTTGGTGTGGTGCAAACGCCCCCCGAAAGCCCCCAAAGTTAGACGCATTAAAAAAAGTGTAAGATTTTAAAAAAATGTGCTAACAATTTGTTTTTCCCCATTTTTACATCAAAAGCCTACTCACATTTGGCGCAAATTTAAAAAAAGAAAAGGGGCGAAAAAAACTTTCACATGTTTCCAATAAATGCAAAAAGAAAAACAAATATTGCAGACAAGTAAGTAAAATAGTAAAAATGAAGATGTCTGCCTATAAAACATATATACAGTACAGAAGTAAATTGTACATATGTATATAAAGAATCTAGAGGGAAAACATTTTATCAATGCTTCTAAAGCACAAAAGGAGGGAGTAATGGGCAAATATTTTACAGATGGGGAAAAACATTTTTCAAGTACATTAGCATCAGAAAGAATTAAAACTGTGGACTTGCAAGGTAAGAAATTGTTAAAAAAAATACTGATGGAAAAAAGCAGTTGTGAATTTTGGGAAATGGTACTTTTGTTTAGTCATTTTAGAAGGTAGCCAGATATAGTTTTAACTACGGCATTACCTCTAGTTTTAAGGATACAGCTCCATTGTTCCAGTGCGATTAAAGTTAAATGAGACAATAGGTGTAGATGGCATTCACTACAGAGTTCTTAAAGGGGTTTTCTGACTACAATGATTAGCTTTTAACATGCAGTGAAAGGTAAATGAAATATTCCCAAATTTTCTTGGGTTTAGGACAGTGTTGAGGATTGGTTGGTATCGAGTCAATCGTTGTCGATATGGCCCGGCTACGAAAAGGTTTTTCGTAGTGAGCGTCGTTTATGAGCGATGACCTTTAAAGTCTAGGGGAGAGCAATAACCCCCTTCTTTATTACCCCCAAACAGGTGAAGAAGTGAAATTAAATCCACAACAGTAAAAATGGATACGTGCTCCTTTTTAGGCAACACACTTGGGTTTTAAAAAAAGTACAAAAAAAAAGGAAGGGACCATTCATTCCCCTGTCTTGTACCACATGCCCCTTAAACCTGCATCACCCAAATTGAAAAGTGCAGAAGCAGATGATTTGAACCATCATCTTACTTAAACGGGACATTGAATTTCCCCTGTCGGGGCCACAGCATGACCCCCAAACCTGCAGCCCCCACTTTAAAAAGTCCCGGAAAAAGGAGTCTTTCAACCCCCATTTTAGTTTCAGGAATTGACTATACCGTCCTGGGCCACGCATGACCCGGGGCCGGAGTTACATGGGTGGTGAGGCCCAGGCGGGCGTCCGTCATCTATTAACCGAGGGGTTAAAAAAGCCCTGTGAGCGCAAAAGAAAACTGCGTGCTGAAGCAGAGGGGGGAAGCGGGAAATGTGAGAATCCCGCTTCCCCCAGTACACAGTCAAAACCTGGGTAGCGCGTCCCTCGTATGAGTGTGGGCCAATTGGTTCACTTTGGGAAAACTGGTGGTTAAAGTCCCGTTACCCCAGGTGCCCTTTTTTCTTTGGGATTCTTTTTCTCATTTTTTTCATGGGGGAAATGGGCTCTGTACTTTGTTCTCTGTCCGTCTCCTACTCCATGTCTTGAATAACTAAACTGGTAAGTTTTCCCGTACTCCTTGTCAATTAGGGAATTTTTTAACAGCTATTTTGTACATGCGTTTTTTAGTATTTTAATTCTAAAAAAACAATTTTTAAAATAGGAGGGAATCCACCATGTCTTTGTTTCTCTTTTTCATTGTATTAATGGGGTTTTCTCAAACAGGGTTGATAGCTATGTTAAAGATCTTGCAAAAACAAGTCTTTTCAATTTTGTGCATTAACAGTGTCCCACCCATTCCTGTTTTTTGAAGCCCTACCCTTGATCATTTGATAAATTGTGAAAAGCAAAAAAATGTCTGTTAGAAAAAAAAAAATTTTTTTGAATTTTGGACCTGTAGTATGGAAAGTCACAGCAAAATGCCCCCCAAAAATTCAAAGCATGACCTTGAGCCCCTTTGGAAATTGTGAAGAACAAAAGTCTGTTAGAAACAAATTTTTTGAAATGGACCTAGTATAGCTCTTCACGAAATGCCCCAAAAATTCAAAGCTGACCATGAGCTTTTGACAATTTTGAAAAACAAATGTTATTAGAAAAAAAATTTTTTTGTTTTTACTTAGTTTCTGCTTTTAAACAAAATGCCCCAAAAAAATTTAAAAGCATGACCCCGAGCCACTTGGTCAAATTTTGAAAACAAATGTTGTTAGAAACAAAAATTTTTTTTATAATGGACCCGTAGTATTGCTGCATTTTTAAAAACCAAAGCCCAAAAAAATTTTAAAATGACTTCTCAGCCACTGTTTAAAAATTGGGGGAGAAATGCCATTGAAGAATTTTGTTCCCAAAAGGCCCTGATTATTTCTGTAAACCCGTACTGACCCCAAAAAAAAATTTTAAATTGATTCTCAGCCCCTATTAAAAATTGTGAGGGAGAAATGCCCTTTGAAGCCACATTTCGTTCCAAAGGACATAAAAATAGCGTACTCACACAAATGACCCCAAAAATATTGAAATGCGAAAACTTCTTAAGAAAAATGGAAAAGGAATAGGTGTTGTCATGAAACCCCTTTTGTTTTTCAGTCTCCTCAAGCAAAAACCAGCAAAATGAAATGTTGGGGAAAAAAAAAATAAAAATTGCAGTAAAAAATGATCATTTTAAAAAAAAATTTTCAAAGGACCCCTTTTTGTTTGAAAAGGAAAGTGAAGTAGACCGGCAAATAATCGGAAAACCCGGATTGGGGCCACAATTCGAGATCATGGCTGATTCTCTTTTGAAAGTCAAAAGATCCCAATTATCTGTGGAAAGCGTGCGTTTTTTCTGTTTTACTCCTCAGCTGTGTGAAGGTCGCTAGATTGACGCTGGCTGTGGGAGGACAACACCTATTTGGCGTGTGAGCCCGTCGGGATTCGTCCTTTTTTGGGTACCCCGAAGTTTTGGGTCGGAACACATGCAAAAAACATCGGGGTTTGGGGCAGATAGCGTCCCATAAACTTAAGCTGATCTTGTGTGTTGGGTGTGTTGCCCCTG
>JAODAL010034924.1:0-43605 GCA_025379985.1 Phyllomedusa bahiana | reverse complement strand
AGGTGACAGTTGGTAGTCGGAACTTTGCAAGTTGGAGAGTACCTGTATTTTGTCCTTGTTAGTTGTTCGCATATATCCATTAGGTTTGTTGAGTTTTGTATAATAGTCCCTAGACTTGTCTTATTTGTAGTGTTGAGCGATTATTATCGACAAAGTTGAAAATAGGCACAGTTTTTTATGTTGATTCAAATTTTTTTAAGATTCACCGATATTTTAGGTTAAAATCTGTGCATAATATTAATATCGGCCTTTTATCGCTTACTGTCATTTTGGCGGCCAGCAAATCAGCTTAGAGAATAGAGCAGGACGTGAGCGGGTGGTGTGTGGGGCCGATGTCATGAATGGATATGTATGGTTGCGATAGGATGGAAAAAATCACATGACTCGTTTTAATAGTTACAGCCCTTCCTGTTCATGATCAGTGAGTGTCAGTATCTCAAAGGAGTAGGGAGTGCACATTCTGGCCTCTGTGGAAAAACAAATCACGCGAAATTATTTATTTGTTCACAGAGACAGCTATACTTTTTGCTGTGAACCTTAGAACTTAGGTAGATCAGAGATTTGCAGATTTTAGGTAGTTAGGCTAAGAATTTTAAAGGAGCATCTACTGCTGTAAAGTCACAGGGAGAGCGGAGGGGGGAGGGGGGCCCGCAGGGACGAACACAGTACAAGCTTTTAAAGGATGTCTGGATATTGTGCAACCAGACTTAGTGTAGACATTGCATTGCAAAAAGCTTTATTATTAACAGTTTTTGTTGAAATATTACTTGGAGGTTGGGCAGCTGGAACCTTATATTGGATACAGATCTTTTAATGTAACTGAGGTCTATTTGTTAGAGGTGCAAAACTCACTTTTATTATCAGTATACATTTCAGATAGGTGTTTTTTCACTTTTGGTCAGTAAGCTTTGTGATAGAGGTTACCTTGCCACTTAAATTTGAATCCAGCAATTTTGTAGTCACCACAGCGTGTATTGATATGTGCCAAAATACCTTTCATTATCCGTCTACATTTCAGATACGTGTTTTTTTTCACTTTGGCGCGTACAGTACAGCTTTGTTATAGAAGCCACTTGCAGTAAATTTGAATCCAGCAATTTTGTTAGTCACCACAGGTGTATTGATAGGTGCCAAAAACATCCTTTTTATTATCCGTATGACATTTCAGATAGGTGTTTTTTTCACTTTTTGGTCAGTCAAGCTTTGTTGATAGAGGTACCTGCACTTAAATTGCAATCCAGCAATTTTTGTGTCACCACAGGTGGTATTGATAGGTGCAAAAATACCTATTATTATACGTATACATTTCGATACGTGGTTTTTTTTCACTTTTGGGTCAGTAAAGCTTTGTTGATTGATGTACCTTGCTCTTAAATTTGAATCCAGCTATTTAGATTTGATTTGAGGATTTGAGAATAGCTTTGTTTTTCCGTTTTTTAATAAGAGACTTTCAAAACTCTTCCATACCTTCTCAAATTTTTATCCTTTCTGAAACATGGAGCTGGAAATTCAGGTGGTAAGCGAGCAAAGTGGGGGGTAGGGACATGGAGGTAAAGGTACAAGAGAAGGTGCTCCTTCCAAGTGCTTTGGGGGCTGCGACAACAAGCATTGCCAGCGGAACGTCGTTGCAGGTACCGTAAGGCCTTTCATCGCTGGTCAGGGGCACTGTGATCTCAATAAACGTACAGCGTCGGCTATCTGTTCTTCAGTGGTTAATGAAACATGCGTCCAGAAGTCTTTCTCCTTGTACTCCCCAGTCCACGGCCACAAAATGTCATCATCAGCATCCGTCCAGCATGAAGCGAAGGCAGCCCAAATGTCAAAAATCGTGTAACCCAATCACTTGTGGATAATCCATTTTCTGAAGACCTCCTTGATGGACAAAATGCGGTTGGGTTCAGAATTCATTTTAAAAGATCAAGCGTCCAAAGAGGATGATTTTGTCTGCTCTGACGCCCAGTTACTGATGACATCAGAGGAGGAAAAGGAAGCCTTTCAATCGGCAAAAATCACTGTCGGTCGGCAACGCATTGCAGTGACTCTTTATTTTAGCCCGCAACTCCTGGATTCAGAATGTCAGGACTACAAGTCACCTGTGTTGATGATGATGATGAACGGCATTGGGATCCACGTGTCTTTCAGCTAGAATTTGTTGCGAGCGCTTTCATCACTGGACGAGGAGGAAGACGGGGGATGGCGGTAGAGTCTGTACGGGTCCGCCTCAAAAAGGGACCGTGGTTGGGGCGGTCGCAGAGTCCGCTGATATGATTCCGACAGCACGTAAACAAAAAAGGTCAGCGGAAACCACGCTCCTCGCTTATCGCCGTCAAAAAGGTCCAGGACCTCTCAAGCCTGGGCTCCTTTTGTGCAAGCCTCTGATTCAACCCAGCGATGTCATATGCCGCCTTTGCCGTTATACGCATTAGTAGAGGCAAGAATCTTGGTGTTTTACACACCAACATGTCTAGTCTCATGCAGCGAATGCATGAGTTGAAATGGAGGCAACTCTTGTGCCAATAAAGGGCCAGGATCGACGTTCGGGCTTCCAACCACTGTCACACCCTCTGTCTCCGCCTCTTCGCCACACCAAGCGTTCCTCAGCTGCCATGTCTCTCAGATCATGATCAGGATCAGCCCTTCCGCATCAGCCTCCACCGTTTCGCTGCCGAGTACCCCAGCACCACCAGAGACCCATCCTACCCTTCTCCTCCCGCCAGTTTGATGACATGACACCTTACAGCAGCCAGTCTAGCAGCCAGCTTCTGTCTTCCCGGTTTGAGAGAGAAGAAGAAACATTTAACCATACCATCCCAAAGCCAAAAGACTGAATGTCGCATTGCCAGGGCTTTTGGCCTTGGAAATGTTGCCTTTCCTTTGGTGGACACAGATGGGTTTCCGCCACGTCATGGCCCTTGCCTGCCCCCAATACCAGATGCCGAGCAGGTTATTTCTTTTGCCAGTAAAAGCCGTCCCTGCCCTGGCCAGCCACGTGTCATCTAAAATTCAAGCGCATTGTCTGCAATCTGTGGCTGGAAAAGTCCATCTGACCACGGACACATGGACTAGGTAAGCACGGCTCCAAGTCCGCTATAGTCTGTGACCAGCCTCACTGGTGAGCGGGGTGGATGTCCCTCGGGGTGACGGTGGCTCTCAGGGCAAGGCGCACGCTCTTTCAGTCCCAGGGATGGTGCAGGGCTCTTTCCCCCCAAGTCCTCTGGTGGCACACGGGCCCTGAGAAACCAGGGCCGTGTTGAAATTAATCTGTCTTGCCAGACCGTCAAACAAAGGTCAGAGCTGTGACGGCTCTCCACAACGGAGACCCAGCGCTGGTGTGTGACAAGAACTCTGTGCCAGGCAAGGGTGGTTTGCGATAAAGTGCGAAAATCTGCTGGCGCCATTATGATTGGTAGGTGAGCACATCCCTTGCCTTGGCACATGTCATGAACCTTGTCGTCCCAGAAAATTTCCTATGAGCTACCGGGTCTGGACTGCCTGCTGAGGAAGACTGAGGGCTGAGGTTCGCACTTCCCGCCGTTCACACCTGCTTCGTCGCCGCCTGGCTGAGTTGCAGCGTCAGCTCGGCCTCCCCGTCAACCATCTCCATAGTTGACGTGGCAACACACTGGAATTCCCACCTCCACATGTTCAGCTATTGTGGCAGAAGCGCAATGCCATTAGCAGTACAAAGTGGACACATGCCTGACAAGCAGCGGTGCGGACTCGGGGTGTGAGCCACCGAGAGTGGAGGCAGGTGAAAGAGCTCACTGACACCTTCCTTGCCAGTTTTGAAGAAACCATCCAAAATGGTCAGTGCGGACAATGCCTTGTCTGCATGAGCATTGTGGTGATCTTAGTTCTGGAAACGATCGTTGGACCACACTGCAAACAAAAAGGTCCCGCCAGCGAGGAGGAGGAGACGGACACAGATGCGGACTCGGAGCCTTTCTCTCCGTCGGAATCCACAGGCCCGACAGTTCACAATTTTAATCGGTCTTCATTAGGCAGTGGTTCGGGATCCAGGCATAGTGCAAGGCGGAGCATCAGCTCTCAGGTGCTGCATTCATCTGAGCAAGTCAGGGCTGTGTTGAAGCTGTGCCGGTGGAAGCGGAGGAGGAGGAGGTATTCCTAGACACCGACATTACCGACGTCCCTGCCTTGGGAAGAGGTTGGCGCCGAATTTGAGGCTGGAATCAAGGGTCCATTCTCACATGTCGTGCTTGGTTGCTCCATTTCCTCCAAAATATCCTCGCATTAAGGCATCATAATGAAACAACAGTTACTGGGTGGCACCTCCTGGATCCCCGGTACAAATACAAAACTCAGCCCACTTTTTTCACCACCAAAATAGAGAGTAAAATGTAGGAAATGGAGACCTTGCTGATTGATCAACTGGAGACATTCTGTTGCGTCTGCTTCACATTCCTCAAATGTCACGGTTGGAACACATCAGCGACGTGACAGCAGTAGAGTAGCCAAGTAGCCGCTAGCGGCAGCAGCAGGCAGGTGGCAGAAGCCTAATGGGTGACCTCTGGCAATCTTTATTTACCACCTCACCAACGCATGCAATGCAGGGCACACATCCAACACACAGAGACAGCTTAAGTTCTCATGGGTGCACGACTATCTGCGTTTCAACAACCGATGTTTTTGTATGTGTTTGGGACCCAATAGACTTCTGGGTATCCAAAATGACGAATTGCCCTGAGCTCGTCGCCACGCCATAGAGTGTTGTCCTGCCCAGCAGCCAGCGTCATATCTGAGGGGACTTCAGCACAGTTGAGAGTCATTACAGACAAACGCATCGGCTTTCTAAAAGATAATGTGGATCGTTTGACTTTTATCAAGATGAATCAGGCATGGATCTCTGATGATGTTGTGGCACCAATTGCGAGGGTCACCGATTTGTTGCCGGTCTACTTCACATTACTCTTCAAACTGAAATGGTCCCTCTTGAAAACTTTTTTTAAATGTTCTTTTCTTACTGCAATTTTATTCTCAGTTCCCAACAGTTATTTTGCTGGTTTTGTGTGAGGAAACTGTAAAAGACTGCATGGTTTCATGACAAAACCGCATTCAATTTACTCACTTTATTTTAGAAGTTTTCGCCATATGTCAAGGTTTTTGAGGTCATGTTGCTGTAAGATACAGCTTTTATCTGGTCCTTGTGAACAGAATGTGGCTTTCTAAGTGGCCATTTCTCCATCACAATTTTTATAGTGGCTGAGAAGTCAATATATAATTTTTTGGGGTCAGATTGTTGCTGTGAGAAAGATACAGCTATAAAATTTGGTCCTTTTGGAACAGGAAATTGTGGATTCTAAGTGGGCATTTCTCCATCACAATTTTTTAATAGTGGCTGAAGAAGTCATTTGTCAATATTTTTTGGGGGGTCATGTTTACTGTGAGATTCAGCAATAATTCATGGTACTTTGGAACGAAAATGGTCGCTTTTGGAGTGGGCTTTCTCCCTCACCAATTTTACAGTGCTGAGAACGTCATTTTTATAATTTTTTGGGTCATGCTGCTTTTGAAAATGCAGCAATACTCCAGGTCCTATTATAAAAAAATTAGTTTATAACAGACATTTTGTCTTCATTAATTGTCAAATGTTACTCAAGGGTCATGTTTTGATTTATGGTGGCATTTTGCTGTAGACATGCAGCTATAATACAGGTCTTTATAAAAAAAATGTTGTTTCTAACAGCATTTTTTCTTCACAATTGTCAAAAAGGCTCATGGGTTCATGTTTTGAATTTTTGGGGGAATTTTGCTTGTGAATGCAGCTAGACTACGGTCCTATTGTTAAAAAAAAATGTGGCTTTCTAACTGGCTTTGTTCTTCACAATTGTCAGAGTGACTCAAGGGTGATGTGCTGTCAGAAACAGGATAGGTAGGACCTGTTAATGGACACATATTGCAAAATGACTTGATTTTGCAAGATCTTTTAAACATAGCTAGCATTCCCTACCCCTGTTTTGAGACAAAAACCCTTTTTATACAATAAAAAAAGAGAACAAAAAAAAAAAAACTTGCATCGTACAAATAGCTGGTAAAAATTCCTCTTATTGTACAAGAGAGTTACAGAAAAGACTTTGACCAGATGTATGTTATCAAGGACTGGAGTATGGAGCACGGACATGAGAACAAGAACAAGAGACAATTTCCTCCAGCACGTTGAGTAAAATGAGAAAAAGAATGCCAAGAAAAGGGCCACCTGGGTGGAACAGGAGCGTTACAACAGTATTTCCAAGTGAAGCTCAATTGGTCCGCATCATATGGAGGGGCAAGCGTACCAGGTCTTGACTTGGTAATGAGGAAGGCTGGAGTTCTTTCCTCGGCATTGCTTCAGCACTACTGTTTTCGTTGTTGCGTCATAAGGGCATTTTTTTACAGGTGTAATTAGATGAACGAACGGCAAGCCTGGGTCTCACCACACCCACTGTAACTACCGGCACTGGCAGCTTAACCTGCGTGTGTTAATAGATGACAGACGCTAGCCTGGGCTTCTCACCGCACCCACTGTAAGTTGGCCCTGCAGCTGGACCTCCGTATAATAGATGAAAGACGCTAGCCTGGGCTCTTCAACGCACCCACTGTAAGTCTGCCTGGCAGCTGGACCTCTAGTTAACAGATGGCTGACAGGCAGGCACTGGCTCTCACCGTTAGTGCAATCAGGAGAGCTTCAAATTTCTCTTAAAAAAATAAGATTTTGAAAAAGGTGATATCTGTTGAGGTTAAGTTGTGTCAAAAAGGGCTCCAGGGTCTGGACACAAATTTACACAATTTGAGGCTTAAAATTTTCTGGGGCTGGAGTCACGTGGATGAGGGCAATACATAATTCATTTGATCTCCAGGGGTGTCTGTCGCCCTATTCATGAAGACGGATTTGGAGGAAAAAGAAAACCACTGATTGATTGGCTGACTCACTCATCAGAAGCCAGGAGGGCAAATGTCTTCTCAACTAAGAAGTTGTTTGGGGATGATTAGGACATTTTTATTACTTATGGGGTGTGGCGGACGAAATTTAAACATCTACACGTTTAAAAAAAATACTTAAAAACTGCTGGGTGGGTGTATGTTGTTATGTTATCACACTTGAAAAAAAAGCAAATTTATATTAGATGTTAAATATAAATAAAATTCCCTAAAATAAATTCTGTAAACAAATTCAGTTACCAAAAATATACTAAATGACAGTCACTGTACAAATAGCATAGTGCCACTTTGTGATCTGTGGAAGTTCAAACAGGTTTACGGGTCATTCTGCGGTAAGGACCAGATATAGTCAATGTCAGTGAAACTAAAATGGTGGTTGAAGGACTCCTTTTTCCAGGACTTTTTAAATCTGGGGGTATGCAGTTTGGAGCTCATGCTGTGGGCTCAGACAAGGATATTCTATGTCCAGTGAAACTAAAATGGTGGTTCAAAGACTTCCTTTTTCCGGCACTTTTTAATCTGAGGTCAGACAGGTTTGATGGTCATACTGTGGTCCATGGACAGGCATCGTTCAATGTCCAGGTTTAACTAAAATGGTGGTTGAATTGACTCCTATTTCCGTCACTTTTTGAGGAAGGGAACTTTGGGGGTCAGACAGGTTTGGGGCTCATGCTGTGGCCCAGACAGGTATAGTCATATGTCCAGTGAAACTAAAATGATGGTTCAAAGACTCCTTTTCCCAGCACTGTTAATCTGTGGGTCAGACAGGTTTATTGGTTATTCTGCGGTACAGGACAGATATAGTCAATGTCCAGTGAAAACTAAAATGGATGGTTGAATGACTCTTTTCCGGCACTTTTTAATCTGGGGTCATTCAGGTTTGGGGCTCATGCTGTGGCCCAGACAGGCATAGTCAACGTCCAGTTCAACTAATTGGTTGGTTGAAAGACTACTTTTTTCCGGCACTTTTTAATTCTGGGGGTCATGCAGGTTTGGGGCTCATGTTGCGTTCCAGGACAGGGATATCAATGTCCAGTTCAAGTAAAAAGGTGTTCAAATCATACTGCCTTCTGGGCACTTTTTATATTTTCGTGGGTGATGCAGGTTTAAGGGTCATGCTGTGGTACAAGACAGGGATAGTGATTGGTCTGTGAGTTTTTTTCTGTGGCTTTTATAACATAAGTGTGTTGCTAATTTGTAGCAATTATCCAGTTTGCTGTTGTGGTGGTTTATTCCAGCTTCGCCAGCCCGTTGGGTGTAAGAATCAAGGTGTTGTTGCCTTCTTCCATAGGACTTTAATGGTGATTCGGCGATAATCTATTATCGACTATCGGAGTATCGTCTTGATAATTGCCGATATCGACTATGACCGATGACGATAGTCAACGTAATCGCTCTTCACTATTTATTTGTTTAATTTTGTCTGAAGGTTTTGGCTGAAAAAATACTTGGACATTGGGACATTTGGACATCTCATGGTGATCCTTTATGGATTCTAAATTACAAATATTATTTAACCTGCTTGCCACCAGAGGAAAACATTAAGTTGAAATTTGAAATGATGATGAAATCAATATGTCAAGACCTCCAATGACGACAACACCTTTTGAAGTCACTCTCCTATCTGCTAATTCATCAGAATATTTAATAATAGGGTTTCAAAACGGTGGTCCCTATACCAGTTCAATGACCAAAAGTTATCTCAACTTTTTTCCAATAGCTTTTTAATGGTTTTTGTTGTGTTCTAATTTTAGTGAGCACAGAAAATGCCTGGATTTCACCATCAAGTTTAAACTTTGCCACATATGTTTTTAGTCTGTTGCTGTTGGCTGTTTGTACCTGCATTCCAATATGACTTGTGTGACAGTGTGTTATGCACACACTACATCATCATAAAGAGGTTTATTTCAGTAATTATATCTTAACATTTAGGGAAAAGATTAATGAATACTATTAACAAATACATTGCTGTTTTTATTTTTCTTTGTTCAGGAGTAAAGAAGTTTTTAATCTACTGCTCGGGTATACAGGTTACTGAACCACTTCTCTCTGTTCTTTCTTCTTTTCTGATTGCTCCAAGGTGGCATATGACCATGTGAGTCACTTCTTGTTGAGTCTTAACGCTAGCAAGGAGCTTGTTTATTAGTAATGTCATGTTTAACCTGTTTAGCTCTGTAGCTTTGTTGCAATGACTGATATTAGAACCACCCACAGCTAACAGAAGTTGTGAGTCTAAAGCTGTCTTTTGGCTATGTTGAAACAGCATGGTGAGAAATACTTTTGTCCTCCTTAGTGTGTAATTACTTTGTAATTAGAATGGTTATTGTGTTCTCCAGCATGGTGAGAATGCTACTTTAAAGTATGGTTTTTACTTTGAATTTGATATTGATTAGTTGTTTTTTTCTTTGATTGCAATATATTTCCAATCAAATAAAGAAAAATTTTTTGGGCTTTCACTAATTGATGTGAAAAACTAAGCATTGAAGTTTTGATATGTGAGAATTGCTTATACATCTACTCTACATGTTTAATGCACCATATTAACCCTGCTATAGGGTATATTAGATGACACCATTGTCACATACATAAACTTTACATCTCTCTAAATATGTGTTACCAATTCATTAGGCAACTCTTGTACCAAAAACCAATTGAACCCTCTAAAAATGAATTCAGGCCAAAGTAATTATATTTTGTTTAAAGAAACAAGCTTATATCTGTCACTGGCAAATCCATAAAAGCTGAATGAATTATCATGTCCTTCACGACTGCTCGGAAGTCAGCGGGTGCAAGCGTGGTGACATAGCTCACGGCAGTCGGCATAGCAGGAATGGATTTGGACTCAAAAGCTGAATTATGATAGCATCTTTCCATTAAAGGATTTAGAAAACCATAAATAAAGATTAGGTGAGACAAACATATATTTCTCCGTCAAATCCACTGATTACTTTTTTCGTTGGGAGTAATTATATTGTCAGGGGAGCCTGAGGACATTAAAGGCCTAAAGACATGCTCTAAGACAAGATAATGATAGCAAAGTTTCCATTTGTTTGTTATTCCCAGGTCTTTCGAAATTGTTTGACTACGGCTGAATGCTGAAGACTGCAGCAGTGATAAACATTGTTGGAGATTGCAGGAGCTGCATGCATTGCAGAATAAAGTCTGAATTACAGGCATATTCATTGTGAAAACGACATAAGCTGTTCTCTTACTATGATAGATGCCCATAAGCGCTAAAATAGGATATTTTGCATCCACTAAACAATGAGTTGGGGTAGTCCAATTACAGTAGCTGTCACGGGTTGTAGTAATAAAGCAACTAATATTTGCTCAATTCCAAATCTCGTTTTGCTCTCAATGAATGGGATGTGGGGCAGCACGGGGAGCTCACCACAGTGCACTGTTGCCTTGCAACATTGGTGTAAAATCTGACTAGAGACAACATCTCCATGGAGTTTGTATGTTTCTCACACACGTTAACCTCAGAGTGATAAACCAATCGGCTTGTTATAAAATTGACCAATGTGTGTAACAAGGAACATTCGTTAGATTTTAAGCCCTATTGTGGAATGATGATGATCCCTCTCCCTCTTGTTTGATCTCCCACTTTGTGACTTTCAGGGGAGTAACAAGTAATCATGGGGCACTTGAAATGGGAACCCTTCCACAAATACCACCTTCATCTGCATGTTGGGGCTAGCATCAGGTGGGTGGGGTTTGAAAAAAACTGACTCTTTGAATGTATCTTCAAATGACTTTTCTGGCTGAAAACTGCAGATTTTGCGCTAATTAAATAACATGAAAACTACAGCATCTTACAGATAAGGACACAGCGTGGAAACAGCAGTCTGACACTACTTCTTCTGCCCTCAGCAAAGCGGGCATAAACTATGTGACAGGTTCTCTTTAAGTATGGACTCACCACACTATTCCACACAAACAAATAATACTCATTCCACTTATTTACACAAAAATTTTTTTTTTTAAACATGTTTTTATTGAATTCCAATGTTAGCATAGTAATTAATATACAAACAAGATAAAGTATTAATACATTTCCTGGTGTTATGTCTATACCATTTATAGTAAAATGTTCGGCATTTGAATTACACTTTCTTATTTTTCAATAACAAACATCAAATAACAAACCACTGCACCACTGGCCGGGTTTACCCTGGAGGAGCATGACTACCTGGTCTTCACTAGAGCCTCTGATGGTGAGGATAGGCTTGGGCTATTAGAGCAGTCACCAGGTGCCAGTCCAGAGCAGTCCCTGAACCAGGAGTGGTTGACTGAGGGTTCAGAGACACTAGTGTGAAGCACCAAAGAAAAAGCAGAGTCGTAGTCACACAATCTGAGGTCAGGGCAGGCAGTACAGGTTCACACAACATAGCCAAGGTCAGAAGCAGAGAGGTCAGACAGGATGACGATAACAAGCCGATGGTCGGAACGATCAAGAATCAACGGAAAAAAAAAAACCACTTTTCCTGGATGCTAGGACTTGTGGGGTTTAGGAACCTTAGCTCAGACAAGGTATAGAGGAAAAAGCTGCCTAATATACCCCTGATGGCAGGGGATAGGTTGGGGAAGCCAGACACTGCTGGACACCTCACGCATCTCTACAGAGGTTGGAACCTAACCAAACAGCAGCAAAGTGTTTGCAGCAAGGAGAGAGAGTAAAGCTTCATTTAGAAGGCCTGGGAGAGGGAAGAGCAGCACAGTGAACACAGTTAGGAAGTCGGCGTCTGACGACCGTGAGAGTCAACGACATGACAACCAACAGCAGCCACAGCTTCTCCCTCATGTCGGCTGCACTGGGGGAGGGAAACAGTACCCTGGCGCCACATGACTGTGCCTGGCCCAGATATCAGGGCCAGAAGAAGGTTCAGTCCAGGTGCCCCCCATGTGCCCACTGACCAGCACCTTATAGCTGACCATTAGCACAAACAGTATACACACAATATACACATTGACTATACACATAGCCAATACACACATATACTGCATTAATACACTATTTACACACTCAGGGGTGTAACTAGAGAAGGCTGGACCCCATAGCAAACTTTTGGGTGCCAACCCTCCTCCAACCACGAACATTTACCAGTACCTCTTAATAATAGTCATGCAGTTACTAGATAATACAAGGAGCAAATACTTCACCATACATATTACTCTCATACTGCTACTAAACTAATCCCAATATACCAAGACCAACATTACCAATAATGCTACGACACGCAGTTGAAACCAGAAGTTTACATACACTATATAAAAAAACACGTATGCATGTTTTTCTCACTATTTGACATTATTATCGACAAAGTTGAAATCAGCACAGTTTTTATGTTGATCGAAATTTTTAGATTTTGTGATTATTTAGGTTAAAAATCTGTGATTAATCTTTTAATATCGCACCATTTTCGGCGCTTCCTGTCAATTTTGGCGGCCAGCATATTAGCTTACAGATAGAGCAGGGTGTGAGTGTGTTTTACGGGGATGTGATGGTTGCGTTTGGCGGGAAAAAAATCACATGACCCGTTTTACAAAAACAGCCCCTTCCTTTTTCATGACAGTGTCTGTCAGCTTCTCATAATAGGCTGCGGCTCTGCCTGGGTCCAAACAGTCAGCAAAATTTATTCTATTTCTTCACAGGGAAACCCCTTACTTTTGCTGTGACCCTTAAAACTTATTTAGTCAGAATTTAAGATTTTATGTATAGGTAAGAATTTTAAAAGGGCATCTACCGCGGAAAGCACGGGGGGGAGCGGGGGGGGGGGCACGGGCGAAACACAGACAAGCTCTATAAAGAAAATGGATATAGTTCACCAGATTAGGTAGACATTGCCTGCAATAGTTATTATTAAAGTTTTCTTTTTGAAATTTTTCCGGGATTTGGGGGCACCGAACCTATTTTTGGGATACACAACTTTTCTAGTAACTGCATTCTTTTTGTTAGGTGAAAAACCCCCACTATTATTATCAGTATAATTTTCTGTTTGGTGTTCATTTTAAATTTTTCCCCATTCATTTTTGTTCTATATCCACCTTGCACTTAAACTGAAAACAGAAATTTTTAGTCACCACAGTGAATTAAAAGGTGCAAAAATACCTTTAATATCCGAATACATTTCAATACGGTTTTTTTTTTCACTTTGGCGCATAAGCTTTTTTTCTTGAGGCCCCTTGCACTTAAATTTGGAATACACAATTTTGTATGAAAAATTTCTCCTCCCCTCGAGAAACCAATCGGTCGGAGAAATCTATCAGGAGAAAAAGCGCAACTGGTTCCCTTTTTAAATAAAACACCTTCCCACTACAATTTTTCGTGCTCCCGGTTTAGCTTACTTGATCGGTACAGCAGAAATCGACTTAGGTTATTTAAAAACGGTTGGCGGGGGTGAGGGGCTCCCGTCCTTTCCCGCCCGAGAACCCACAAGGACGCCAAAGAAGTGGGGTCCAGAAATACTTGGGTACCCAAAAGGCTATTTAGGGGAAATTGGTTGTGGAGCGCTATGGGGGAAAAACATCATATAAAATTATCAGAGTGAAATTTTTAAAAAAGGGGGGGAATTTATTCAAAGCATAACGCGTTTCGTGGGAGAAAACCCCACTTCATCAATGTTAAATTTTAAAATAAAAAAGACCGTCTTTTTACCATCCCGATTGAGAATGAGGCTACTTGTGGCAACATGTAAACAAAAGTGTTCCATTCAAAAAATATTTGGGTTTTTTTTCACAACAATAAAAATTTTCAATAATTTACTTATAATAAAACGATTAATATATAAATAATGATAAAAAATGCATATAACAATAAAAAATTGACCAAAATTTAAATTTTGCATATAAGAAAAAAAAAATTACCAAAAATACGACAAAAATAACCCACACAAAAATTAAAACCACATTATTGTTTATTTTTGGTATTTTTGGTAATTTTTTTTACTAAATATTATGAAAAATTAATTGTGGCAATTTTTTATTGTTTAGAAAATTTTTTCTTATTATAAAATTAATCTTTTTTATATAGTAAATTTTTTATATATTTTTATTGTTGTAAAAAAACCCAAAGTTTTTTTATGAATGGAACACTTTTTTTTTCATGTTGCCAAATAGTACCTCTTTCCAATCGGGATGTGTATAAAAGACTGTCTTTTCCTTTAACATTAAAACATCTGATGAAGTGGAGTGTTTCCAAAAAACGCGTTATGTTTTTGAAAAAACCCCCCCTTTTTTAAATTTTACACTCTGAAATTTTTTGATTTTTTTTTTTTCCTATAGCGCTCCACAGCTTTTGTAGACACCACAGGTGAATTGAAAGGTGCCAAAAAACCCCTTTTATTTCCAATACATTTAGATACGTGTTTTTTCATTTTGGGGCCCTACCTTTGTTCATTGAGGCCCCTTGCACTAAATTGAATACAGCTTTTTTTGTAGTCACCCAGGTGAAGAAAGGTCCCAAAAAACCCTTTTAATATCCGAATACTTTCAGATCGTTTTTTTTTTCACTTTGGGCATACAGCTTTGTTCATTGAGGCCCCTTGCATTTAAAAAATGTGAATACAGCTTTTTTTGTAGCACCACAGGGAATTGAAAGGTGCCAAAAAATCCCTTTTAAATTACCCCGTATACATTTCAGACGGGTTTTTTTTTTTTTCATTTTTGGGTCAGTCAAGTTTTGTTAATAAGCTATTTTTATTTTAAATTTAAAAATTACACAAATTTATATCCCCACAGGGAATTGATGGGTCCCAAAAAAAATCCCTTTTTTTACCCCGATCATTTCAGAAGGGTTTTTTTTTTAACTTTTGTCAGTCAAGCTTTTTTCATAGAGCTACTTTGTAGTTAAATTTAATACAGCAATTTAGTAGTCACCACGGTGAATTGATAGGTCCCAAAAAAATCCCTTTTTATATCCCGTAACTTTTCGAAAGGTTTTTTTTTTTCACTTTTTGGTCAGTCAAGCTTTGTTCAAAAGGTACTTTGTATTACTTTAAATACAGCAATTTAGTAGTCACCACGGTAAATTTGATAGGGCCAAAAAATACCTTTTATTATCCCAAAATACTTTCAGACGGGGTTTTTTTTCATTTTTTGGTCTCAAGCTTTGTTCATAAGCTACTTTGTATTTTAAATTTGAATACAGCAATTTAGATCACCAAGTAAATTTGAAGGGGGCAAAAAATACCTTTTATTATCCCGTTAAATTTCAGACAGGGTTTTTTTTTCACTTTGACGAGGCCATTTTTTGTGATAAGCCCCCTTGCATTAAATTTGAATCCAGCCATTTTTTTTTTGTTTTGAGGATTTGAGAATGTGTATTTGCTTTTTTTTAATAAAATTTTTCCAAAACTCTTCCATACCTTCCAATTTTTATTTCTGAACATGGAGGAAATTCAGGTGGTAAGGAGAAAGGGGGGGGTGGGGACATGGGGGTAGAGATACGAGAGAGGTCCCTTCCAGTCTGGCGACAACACGAAAGCCAGGGGGAATCGCCGTTGCAGGCCCGTACCTGTTTCATCGGGGGTCAACCCCTGCAATTTCGTAATGAACACGTCGCCTTTCTGTCCTTTGGGTTTAAGCAACTCCCCAAAGGTCTTTACCCCCGCCTCCCATCACGGCCAAAAATGTCGTCATCAGCATATCGAAACCCGTCCAACATAAAGCACCCAAAATGCAACCGGTGTACCCCACCACTGTGGAAATCCATTTTCTAAAACCTCTTTGATGAAAAATGGGGTTGGGGTCAGAAGGCAGTTAAAAAATCAAGAGGCCAAAAGAAAAATTTTTTTCCTCTCTGACGCCCATTTAACGAGCATAAAGGAGGAAAAGAAGCCGGTCATTGGCAAAAAACCCCCGGCGGTCGGAAAACCCCTTGCATCCCTCTTGCTTGTACCCCGGAATCCTGGATGCAGAATGTCGGACACGAGTCCCGTTTGAGATGATGAGACACTTTGCGGATCCAACGGGGTTCTTTTCAGCAAAATTTGCTTGCGAGCGCTTCATCACGGGAGAGGAGGAAACGATGGGGTAGTGTAAAGGGCCCCGGGCCCAAAAAAGGGGAGAGGGCGGTCGCAGAATCCCTATATGATTCCCCACCCCCGTCGCGAAAAACCCCGCTCCTCGCTTATCGCCGTAAAAAGGCCCGGGGACCCTAAAAGCCGGGGCCTTCTTTGAGCAAGCCTCTTTTCACCCACAATGTCATATCCCGCCTTCCCCGAAAACGCAAAGAAAGGGGGAAAGAACCTTAGGTGGTTAACCCCCCAAACATGTCTATCCCACAGCAAATGCTGAGTTAAAATGGGGGGAAAAATTTGGGCCAAAAAAAGGGCAACCCGAGCCGGGCCCCCAAACCACTACAACCCCTGTCCCCGCCTCCTTCCTCCACCCACCAAGCTTTTCCTCAGCTGCCAGTCTCTCAGAGTCATGATCGGTCAGCCTCCGCTTCGCCTCCACCTCGCCCGAGTACCACCCCCACCCCAGAACCACCCTCCCCCTTCTCCTTCCCCAGTTTGATGACCTGCACCCGTACAGGGGGCCATCACAGCCACCCTTCTGCCCTTTCCAGGTTTGGGAGCAAAGAAACATTTTAAAAACCCCAAACCATCCCAAAGCCAAAAGCCGAATGTCGGCTTTCCCTTTTTTGGCTTGGGAAATTTTTCCTTTCCGTTGGGGGACACAGGGGGGTTTCCGCCACATCATGGCCCTTCCTCCCCCAATACCAGATCCGAAGAAAATTTCTTTGCCAGAAAAGCCGTCATGCCCTCCCCACCCCACGTGTCATCTAAAATTTCAACGCGTTGTCTGCATTTGTCCGAAAAGTCCATCTCATAAACCCCGAACAGGGCTATAAGCACCCCCCAGGGTTTATCCTGGGGGACAGTCACTGGTAGCTGGGTGGATGTCTCTGTCATACGGTGGCTCTCAGCTCAGCGCCCTTTTTCAAAACTGCAGGGATGGTGGCACTTTTTTTCCCCCCCAAGGTCCTCTGGGGGCACAGGGGCCCAGAAAACCAGGCCGTGTTAAAATTAATCTTCTTGGAGACTGTCCCCCAACAGGTCGGACTGGGGGACGGCTCTCCGTAACGAGCCCCCGGCGCGGGCTGGGTCCAAGAACCTTTGCCAGGAAAGGGTGGTGTGCGTAACGGGCGAAATCTGCTGGCCCCCCTTAAGATCGGTGGGCTGGAGCACATCCCTTCCCCTGGCACAGTCGAGATTTGGGTTTCCAGAAATTTCTAAAAGGGGCTTCCCGGGTCTGGACTCCCTGCGAGGAAGCTCGAAGTCAAGTTCGCACTTCCCCCCGTTCGCACCCTGCTTTTTTCCCCCCTGGGTGCGTTTCAGCGTCAGTCGGCCCCCCCGTCAACGTCTCTTTTTTGACTGGCAACACCTGGAAAATTTCCCCCCTCCACATGCTCCCGATTGTGGCGGCAGCGCAATGCCTACGCATACGAAGTGAACATGGCCTGACAAGCAGCGGGGCGGACCTCAGGTTTTTTTGACCACCCCAAATGGGGGCAGGTGAAAGACCTTGCACCATCCTTTCCAGTTTTAAGAAGCCACCAAATGGCATGCGGACGATGCCCTTGTCACATGAGCATGTGGTGATCTTAGTCTGGAACGATTGTTGGACACTCTGAAAAAAACAGGTCCCCGCCCGGAGGAGGAGGGCGACACAGATGCGGACACGGACCTTTTTTTCTCCGTCGAATCCACAAGGCCCCACAGTTTCTCAATTTTTTCGTCTTCATTACATGGTTGGGGTCCCGGGGTAGTGCAGGCGCGCATTAGCTCTCAGGGGGGCAACACTCAGGCAAGTAGGGCTGTTTGAAGCTGTGCAGGAGGAACGGGGGGAGGAGGGGGAGGGATTCCTAGACACCGACTTACCGAGTCCCTGCCTTGAAAGAGGTTGGCGCAATTTGGGCGGAGGAGGAAAATGAGGAAAACAGTTTTTCAGTGCCCCCCCGACCCCAAGGGGTTGGGAAAAACAAGGGGTTATCTTCACTGGGCTTGGTGCTCCCTTTTCTCCAACAGGTCTCGCATTAAGGCCATCAAAATGAACAAAGTTTCGGGGGGCCCCCCTCCTGGTTCCCCGGGACAAAACAAAACTCAGCACTTTTCCTTTCCCCCCACCCAAATAGAGAGTAAAATGCAGGAAATGGGGCCTGTGATTGATCAACTGGAGACTCTGTTTCGTCTGATTCCTTTTCCCCAAATGTCAGGTGGAACAACATCAGCGACGTAAGCAGTAGAGGCCAAAATACCGTACGGCAGCACAGCCAGGCAAGGTGGCGGAAGCCTAATGGGTGACCTCTGGGAATCTTTATTTAACCTCACCAAACCCTGCAATGAGCACACATCCCAAAACAAGAGACCACTTAAAATCATGGTACACGAAATTGCGTTCAACACCGATGTTTTTGGTGTGTTTCCGGGTTCAATAATTTTGGGTAACCAAAAGACGAAAACCCACTCGCCCCCCACGCCATGAGGTTTGCCTCCCGCAGCAGCGTCATATCTGACGGACCTTTCAGCACCTGGAGGGGGTCATTACAGACAAAAAGAAACGGCATTCCACAATAATGTGGGTGTTTGGGCTTTCATCAAGAGAATCAGCATGGATTCCCGATGAGTTTGGCCCCAATTGCCGAGGTCACCAATTTTTTTGCCGGTCACTTCACTTCCTCTTAACAGAAAGGTCCTCTTAAAATGTTTTTTTAAAAAGATCATTTCTTTCTCAATTTTTATTTTCCCTTTCCCAACATTATTTTGCGTTTTCTGTGAAGACTGTAAAAGACAGCAAGGTTTCATGACAACACCATATTCCTTTTTCTCACTTTATCTTTTGAATTTTCGCATTGCAATGTTTTGGGTATGTTTCTGTGAGATACAGCTATAATTATTCCTTTGGAACAGAAATGTGGCTTTTAAATGGCATTTCTCCATCACAATTTTTTTAAAAATGGCTGAGAAGTCATATTTTTTCATTTTTTGGGTATGTTGCTGTGAATACGAATAATCAGGGCCTTTTGGGAAAAAAAATGGTGCTTTTAATGGCATTTCTCCCTCACAATTTTTATTGTGGGTAAAGTCATATTTATAATTTTGGGGGTCCGTTTTCGTAATAAACTATAATCATGGGCCTTTGGGAAAGAAATGTGGCTTTTAAGTGGCATTTCTCCCTCACAATTTTTTAAAAGGGCTGAAAGCATTTTTTTAATTTTTTTGGGGGCATGCGCTTTGAAATGCAGCAATACTACAGGCCCTTTAAAAAATTTTTTTTCTAAAAAAATTTGTCCAAATGGGTCAAAGGGGCATGCTTTGAAATTTTTGGGGCATTTTTCTTGACATGCAGCTATATAAGTTATATTAAAATTTTTTTTTTTTCTAACAGATATTTTTTCTTCACATGTCCCAAAAATGATCAGGGGGCATGTTTGAATTTTGGGGGGATTTTGGGTTACAGCACTAACTACGGGCCAAATTTTAAAAAAAAAAAAAGTTGTTTCTAACAGAATTTGTCTTCACAATTGTCCAAAGTGGCTCAAGGGCATGCTTTGAATTTTTGGGGTCATTTTTTTCTGTGACATTCAGCTTAAAAACAGTCCATTATAAAAAAAATGTTGTTTCTAAAACATTTGTTTTCACAATTTCAAAGTGTGTCAAGGGGGGATGGGGCGTCAGAAAACCGGGAAAAGTAGGACACGTTAAGGAACATATTCAAAATACTTTTTTTGCAAGATCTTTAACATACTATCAACCCTGTTTTTAACAACCAATTTAATACAATTTAAAAAAAAAAACAAAGGGGAGGCGGGGTTCCTCCTATTTTAAAAATTTTTTTCTAGAATTAAAAATACTAAAAAAATTGCATGTACAAAATAGTGGTAAAAAAATTCCTCTGAATTGTACAAAGGGGGTACGGAAAACTTGACCAATTAGGTTTTTCAGGGACATGGGTAAAGGGGCACGGCAAAACAAAGTACAAAAACAATTTCCTCCCCCGTTGAGTAAAATTAAAAAAAATGCCAAAAAAGGGGACCTGGGTGTAACAGGGGCATTAACCCCCATATTTCCCAATGAAGCTCATTGGCCCACTATACGGGGGGAAGCGCTACCCAGGACAGGGGGCAGTATAAGCCAGGAAAAATAAAATGGTGGGGTTTAAAACTCCTTTTTCCCGGGCCTTTTTTTTTTGGGGGGCAGACGGTTAATGGGCATAAGCGGGCCCCCACAGGGTTTGTCAATGTCCCGTTAACAAAATGGTGGTTGAAAGATCCCTTTTTCCAGCCTTTTTTTAAACTGGGGGCATGCAGGTTTGGGGGTCATGCGTGGCCCAGGACAGTATATTTTAAATTCCTTAAACTAAAATGGTGGTTGAAAAAACCCCTTTTTTTTTGCACTTTTAATTGGGTCATGCAGGTTTGGGGGTCATGCTGTGGCCCCGGGCAGGGTTTTTTCAATGTCCGTTGAAACAAAAGGTGGTTGAAAGACTCCTTTTTTCCGGCACTTTTTTTAAACTTGGGGCAACAGGTTTAATGGTCTTCTGCGGTAAAGGCAGATAAGTCAATGTCCATTTCAAATAAAAAGGTGGGTTTAAAAAACTCCTTTTCCCGCACTTTTTAATTTGGGGGGGCAGACAGGGTTTTAAAGATCATAAGTGGTACAGAACAGGTATAGTCGATGTCCCTTCAACTAAAATGGTTGAAAGCTCCTTTTTTTGGCACTTTTTTAAAACTGTGGGTCACAAGTTTTGGGCACATCTGTGGGGCCCAGGACAGGTTATCTATTCCCTGAAACTAAAAAAGGGTTCAAAGACTCCTTTTTTGGCACTTTTTTAAAACTGTGGATCGAAGGTTTAATGGTCTTCTGCGGTACAGGACAGATATAATCAATTTCCCGTTCAACTAAAATTGGTTCAAAGACTCCATTTTTCCCCGGGACTTTTTTAATCTGTGGGGGCAGACAGGTTTTAAAGGTCATTCTGCTACAGGACAGATTTTAGTCAATGTCCATTTTCTAAAATGGTGTTAAAGACTCCTTTTTTCCCGGGACTTTTTAATTTGGGGTCAACAGGTTTTTAAAGGGCATACGCGGTCCCCACAGGGTTTTCAATTTCCGTTCAACTAAAATGGTTTGGGGTTTAAAGACTCCTTTTTTTTCCGGGACTTTTAAATCTGGGGGGCATGCAGGTTTTGGGGCTCTGCTGCGTTCCAATAGGGGTATTCAATGTCCATTCAAGAAAATGATGGTTCAAATCATACTGCTTCTGACTTTTTTTTTTGGGTGATGCAGGTTTAAGGGTCATGCTGTGGTACAAGACAGGAAGTGAATGGTGGGTTTTTTTTTTTTTTTTTGGCTTTATAACCTAAGTGTGTTGCCTAAGATTTGCACAAACCATTTTACTGTTGGGAAGTTAATTCCAGCTTCTCCACCCTGTTGGGTTAAAAATAAGGGTTTTGCTTCCCATAATTTAAAAGGCATCCGCTCATAATCGACCACTCATACGACTATATTGCGTGATGGTCACTATCACCAATCACCCCGATGTCGATGGCCAACGTAATCGCTCAACACTAGTCTGAATACTTTCCGTACCCACTGTAGTACTGATAATGTGGCCCTCAGAATACATAGAAGTCAATAAACCGTTCAGCATAAACTCCCAAAAATAAAATCGTAAAACAAAAGGCACAATTGAATTTTTTTCCTGTTCTTCCCACAACATTTTTTTTTATTTTGTGAGGGGGGAGTGGCAATAGGGACAGACACTTAGGCTGGCTAACTTGTTTTCTTTGGCCCCAATTCTAAATGAATTTTCTTCTATTGGATAATTTTAATAGAAATACTGCAGAAATTACGCCAAGTAGAGAATCTGTTGTTGAAAAGTATTGGTCCACAGATGGTGTCTGGCGAAGGGGAGCCCCAAGCTGAAGTTTTGCGCCTGGGCCCATGAGTCCATAGCTACGCCCCTGGTGTCAGCAGGCATCGTATCATCAGCAGATGTGGCCCTGGAGGTAGCTGATTCATCTGCATTTTCTTCTAGTGCTGCTGGCAGTTCACATTAGCGGTCAGCAACCATCTTGAAAGCCTCCGCTGTTGCCCTAAGACTTTCAGCAAGGAGAAAAAAGTCCATAGATGAAACATGAAAAAGGGTTTGGTCCCATGGATCCCTTTTAAAAAACCTATTTTCTTTATTTACAAAAACTTTATTTTCCCAAAGGGGATAAACCACAAAAAAAAATACAAAGTCCATGAAACGTTTTGGGGGAGAAGTGGATTCCTGGGACCAGGAGAATTAGGACCAGGAATGGCACCAGAGGCCCTGCAGACTCGTGCCAGGAAGAATGCCAGAGAGACACCAGAACTAGGAACATGGCAAACACAGGACGGGAGGTAGACAGGGGTCCAGACCATTCAGGCAGTACAGGCAGGAACACTGATCAAAGAATACAGACAGCCAGAGATAGAGCAAGCAAGACCCCAGCTTGCACTCAGACCTTGTCTGATAGTAAAGGCTAGTTTTTATAGCCAGCAGGACAGGGAAATGGGTGTCAGCTGCTAATGCTAAGGTCAGGTTAACTATTGTTCTGCTGGTTGGCATGGAGAACTCTGAACCTCCAAGACAGCAGTCCCCAGGGTCAAAGGCGTATGGTAAGCAGGTCACAGTCCTTAAAGGAGGACTGTCTACATCTCCTTTCTGAAGAAGTCAGTTTCATTAAAACACCTCTAATAAAGGCTTTGTGCAAACACCAGAGAGTGGATTTGGAAAGGTTGAAGGAACAGTAAAGGAAAAATATTCCACTAGCTCTTGTTTAAATGGGTCTACATTTTCTTGGTTTATCAAAAGGTAATTATTTAGAAGTCACAAAGGTGTAGTGGGTGGACCAAAGGAACATTTTAAGATACGATCCACCAAGGTGTGGTCCGACCATATTATATAGCTAATATTAGCTCTATATACTTGTTTCAGTACTATTTTATCCACTAAAAAGAAGTCATTATGGGTATGGACCAACTTAGGAGCCAAGTAGAAAATATAGTCTCTCTAGAAAGAGTGAGTTTATCTCCAGACATCATGGAGATCTTCCTCATAGAGAGTATGGTTTAATTCAGTGACAGTGGTTTCTCTATTTGTAAATCTAGCCAACTCTTTTGAAATTACAATATTAAAGTCATTGCAAACTATCAAACCACCATGTCTATCATTCTTAGTTTTTGTTTTTGTGTTTTTTTAATATAAAATGCATTTGTTTTTCATTTGGGCTATACAGAGAAACAATAGTATATTTTTTGGCATTAATCACACACAAGGATAATAAGTCTGCCATCTGTATCAGTAATAACCTCTAAACATTAAACAACAAGTGTGTTTTTAACCAATATAGCAATGCAAGCCCTCTTCGTAGGAGAATGCAAAAAAATGAGAATAGAAAGCTTTTATGTTTTAACCTATGGGTATCTGATCCAAACAAGTCAGTCTCTTGAATATAGAGAACTTCATACTTTCATTTAGCCTCTCTTCATAGTAAAGACCTTTTTAAGGGGGAGTTTAGGCCTTTGACATTATAATATAGGATTTTCACTGACATTTAACAAAATAAAGTACATAGTGAGAGAGCGGTATCACAAATATATGAGGAGAGTGCCAGGGCGCTATTACTTTTATGATAGGGAAACCTCTACCCGAAGGTAGAGAAAGAGCAAAAGGGTAAACAATAATTAACATAACCATTGAACCAATGCTCATGGTAAATTTTTTAAGAAGAAAGAAACAGAGGTAAGTCCTGTCTAAGAAGCAATAAATACAGTGAGTGCTTCTTGGACCTTGCAATAACTCTATCAGGTACAACATTTATTAGAAAAGAATATGAAGTTGATCAGTCTACTGTATGCCTTTTAGGTCTTGAGGCTTTTTGTGGCGTTATTTGGCACACTATGTTGAATGGTTAACCACTTCCCTTTCCATCAAACCACCCACCTTTCTTTCAAACCATGTCCCTTTGTCAAGGGAGCCTCAAAAGTGTCTAAAAACTGTCTAAAAGGGATGCAAGGCATCTATGCCAGTTTTTTGGCACAAATTGTGCCATAATTCTGTTTCAATTACGATAGTAAAGCTGTCCCAGTGTAGTTCCATTACTAGTAGATGCAAATAGGTATTTATAAAGATAGTGCTAGGGAAACCTTTATGGAAAAATCTGTTTTGACCTGCAGTGAGCTACGATTAAGGACAACTGTTGTCTGAAACACGTCAGCGGTTAGTGGTATGCTGCAACTTACAGGCTGCATGACTCCTGTCATATACGATTTATGTCATGTACTGCCATTCCAACTTATATGTTGTTTTTAATATGGATCAATAAACATGAAGTTTTAATGAAGATATTTGATGTGCAGCTGGTATACAAGTGGCTATGACATAATGTCCTAGTATATAATTACATAAATATAGAAATTAATGACATATAAATGTCACATCAGTTTTTGATACAATAAAAGCATTTAACATAGTAAAGTCTTTCTTTAGTCCATTGGAGCTCCAGGTGCCAAACCTGTTCTTGTAATAATTTCTTTTTTAAGGTTGACACGTTTTAGGCCTAACTTAACGTGCCTAATTTCCCATAACTTCAGGACCCTGACATCACTGTCATGAATATACCTGAAGTGCCTTATTACCAGAGTATTAGTCATGTTGATAGTGGAAGTGTCATATTAGGATATTTGCCTTCCAGTTGTTATATGGTTTTACTAGTGATGAGCGATCAGTAAAAAATTCTAGATCGAGTTGATTGCCGGTTTTAAAGAAAATTGTGTCGATTTCGATCTCGATCTTGATCAATCACGATTCCCATTAACGTCAATGGAGAAGATGATCAGGTTAATTTTTATACCAACACAGGTGAGGAGAAGCTGGAATTACCATCCAGAACAGTAAACTGGATACATGGTACAGCTTAGTGAAGACAATTTGGCTCTGAGAGTCACAGAAAAAAATTCACAGGCTAAAATAATTAATTCTATTCAATGGCTAACCGAAAAGATGAGGACAGTTTAGCTATAGCAGGTACAGCAGTAGCAGCTGCTACTGGGTCACTTTGACACATAAGAAGACACCGGTATTGGAAATGGAACATGGTAACTGGCATGAGCCCCCTATCACTGTTTTCACCAGGGCCCAAGAACATGTCATATATGTGGTAGCAGCAAGAACGTCCCAACGGGTAACATGGAGGTTTAGCTGGCAGGGCCGTAGTTATAGTGGGTGTAGTGGTATGCAGGGCTGCCGTCAGTGATCTATTAACCGTTTCAGGGCCCCATGCAGCTAAATCAAATGGGGCCCCCACCCATTATTAGTTTTAATTTTTAACATATCACTTGGCCTTTTTTTATTAGGGCCCCTGACAGGAGTACTGCCCTGTTGGCACCCCTGGCACCCCTTTTTCAGTGGTATGACCCAAAACCAGCAAAAATGACCTTTTGGACACTATAAAATTAGCAAGAAGAAAATATTTTTTTTAAACAAGATTTTTTTGAATATGACCTTGAATATTGCTGTCTTTTACAGCAGCATGACCCCAAAACCAGCAAAAACAGTGTTCTTAAATGCTTATACTTTGTAAGTGGCTAATAGGACTATAAATAGAACTTTTTCTATGGAATATCTGTGAAATGGGTTTTTATAGAAGAATACTGACAGCAAGACAGCACATCAAAAGTGTTCTTAAATCCCTATAATAGGCAACTAGAATTAGAAACAGAATTTTTTCTATTACAGTAGCATGACCCTAAAACCAGCCAAAATGACCTTTTGGAGACTGTATAAAATTAACAAGAAGAAAAGAGTATTTTAAACAAGAATTGAATTGGACCTTGACTATTGCTGTCTTTTACAGCAGCATGACCCCAAAACCAGCAAAAACAGTGTTCTTAAATGCCTATACTTTGTTAGCGTCAAACAGCGTAGAAATATAATTTTTTTCTATGGAATATCTGTAAAATGGGGTCTTATGGAAGAACCCTGACAGCAGGACAGCAAATCACAAGTTCTTAAATCAATATAATTTCCAACTGGCAACTAGGATTAGAAAAATAATTGTTTCTATCGAATATCTGTGAAATGTGGTCTTATTTAAGAACTCTAACACCAAATCAACAGTGTTCTTGATTCAGTCCTTGCAATTTGGAACACCCAACTATGACTATAAATAGAATTTTTGCTACGGAATATCTAAGAAATGTGCTTTTATGCGAAAACCAATTATAATTAGAAATTGAATTTTTTCTATGGAATATCTATGAAATGGGGTGCTATGGAAAACCTCTGACACCAAATCAACAGTATTCTTGCTTCAGTCCTTGTCATTTGTGCACAAGCTGCCTCTCCCCTCCCCAAAACTGTAGCAAGGAACTTTAGGGCAATGCAAAGATAAACCGTAAAAATCTACTCAATTTAATATTTTCTTGATTAAATCGCTCATCTCTAGATTTTACCTGTGTATATTTTGGGACACGGATATTATTTAACTTTTTGGTAAATTACTATATGGCAATAGAATTATTTAGACCCCGCCTGTTTGGCTCATTGTAAGTTGTTGGTATTGTGATGAATTTGGTTCATCTTCTGCCTGCCTGGTTTTATGCTGTCTCAAATAAAGTAATTACAGTGTAGTTTCCATTTTACACATTCATGACTGTCACGGATGCCCCTGCAACCGTTGCCCCAGGTCGCAGGTGCATCCGTGCCCCGTTGCTGAGCGGCGCCGCGTCCCGCACATTGGGTCTCGGATGCGCTCGTTCCCCTGCAGGGCCCGTGTCCCACTTACCCGGCCACGCTCCTGCTGCGGCTGCTTCTGTCTCTCAGCGCGCGCGGTCCTGCTCCCTAGGGCGTGCGCGCGCCGGCAGTGTTAATTTTAGAGGGCTAGCCCACCGGTAATTGGCTATTGCAGGTTGCTGCCCCTATTTAATCCTGCCTCTTCCTAGTGACCACGCCGGATCTTTAGTGCCCATTGCCTATTGTGAAAGCGTTCCTGAAGCCTTGTCCTGATTACCGTATACCGTACCTTCTCGCCTACGTTCCTGACCACGAATCTCTGCCACCTGCCCTGACCTTTCTGTCTGTCCCCGACTACGAGCCTGCCTGACGTATCTGTACCTCGCCTACCCTTGGCCGCCACCGCAAGCAAGTTCCGCCACTGGAAGCGACCTGGTAGACTCCGACAGCAGCAAGTCCATCCCGCTTTGCGGCGGGTTCTGGTGAAAACCGGGACCTACTAAGATTCTGCTACCCTGGTGTGGGCTTTCACCATCGCTTGCGGTGGTCTAGCGGATCAACTACCGCAGACCGTTACAATGACATAAGGTAATGGTTCCCACCTCTGGGATCTGCACCTTTCTACAAAACAACCGAGAAACGACCGCAACCAGGACCCCTATGGATAGAGACGTGGCTCTCATTATTGACCTTTATGAAATTTCCAAACATTTCTAAAACCCCCATAGAAATGAATATAGAGCAATGCATGCACAGCCATCTCCCCATTCATAGCTGGCAAGCGCACCAAGCAAAATAGGGGTTTAAAGACCCCCATTATGGGGATAGGTGAGGGTCTTAGAGTTGGCACCTGCACCTACCAGACATTCAAAACATATCATGTTCTTTTGCAATAAATGTGAGATGGCAATATCCTCTTAATAATAAATGTGTTGCAATGTTATGTGTTTTTTCAGAACATTGTTTATAATCCAAGATAACCCGATTAACCCATTAATGACAGTGGGCGTAAATTTATGTCCCGGAGCCAGAAAGGGGCTTTGCAGCAGGATCGCGCTGTGGGTATCAGCTGCTAATTACAGCAAACTCCATCATGTGCTGTTTCACCTCTTAGATGCCATAGTGATTGCAGCCGTGGCAACTAAATGGATGAGAAACGGTGATGTGCATGTTCCTCACTACGATCAGGGCCCCTGCGGCCACCATGTTTTCGTTTTACTACTTCCTGCCCCAGACAAGGGCGTGGAGCCCCAGATCGAGGGAGATTATCAGTGGTCTTGTTTGTCTTCCATTTTCTAATTATTGCTCCCACAATTGATTTCTTCACACCAAGCTGCTTGCCTATTGCAGCCCTGTAATGATGTAAATTACCGGTCTCTCTCATCTTTTTAAGTGGGAGAACTTGCACAATTGGTGGCTGACTAAATCCTTTTTTTCCCCACTGTACAAAGCATTAGGCTGTATAAATGATTGTGTCCCCTAGTGTTCAAGCACCCTAGAGGGACTTAAAGGGGATGTATCGCTTCTTTAGTTCGGCTGATTCATACTGCTCTCAGCTTCTCAACTCTAGAAATGCGGTTCTTCTCCTCCCAGCTGGGTGACATCATCCCCCCTTCACTGTTCATGCTGGCTCCCCAGACTCCCCCCCTTTCTGAATCCACATGTCACTTTGTCTCTCCCTATCAGTCTTATGTTGTAAGAGCTGTATACATACCACAGGCTGCATTAAATCTAGACTGAGCACTGGTCTCTTCTCCTCTCACAGCTGGAGATTTGTTACAGTTGAATTCAGCTTTCTATGAACGGCACAGGGCAGGGATCGACACACAATTCTGCTGTTTCCTGATTATAGAAGCCCTGCACTGTTATTCTGTTTCGTCTGGCTGTGCAGAGTGAAAATGTGCTGGTCCCTTACTCTGAGTGAGAGGCAGGAATGCCGACCAGGGCTGAACAGAATGTAAATGAGCTCTCAGCTAGTGAAATGCAAGGACAAGGGATCCGACCAGCACTGGATATCAGTGTAAACAGAAACAGAAGATAAGGAAAACTGTGAATACAAGACAGCTTTGCTAATGACATCTAATTGCAAAGTTGCTTGTATTCACTGTCCCCTTATTCTGAAGAACATTTAATGAAATGATACAACCTCTTTAATGTTAAAGTAAAAACAAATGTTTAAAAGTGTAAAAAAATATATATATTAAAATTCAAATCACTCCCCTTTTGCCATTTTACAAATAAAAAATATAAATAAAAAACTGACACATAATTCTTATCACTGCATCTATTAAAATATAACATCATTTATCCTGTACACTGAACAGTGTAGACGAAAAAAAATTCAAAACACCAAAAAAAATTGCATCTATCCCAAAATGGTACCAATCAAAAATACTCTTCCATAGATGGAAGTTAAAAAAAAAGTTATTGGTCGCAGAAAATGTAAAAAGTGTTTAGTATTTTTTTACAGTACTATAACATAACACACACCTAAATATTTAATATTCCCAGAAGCATATCAATCTGAAGAATACAGATAACACATTATTTGTACCGGAAAGTGAACACCGTAAAAATCCTCCACAAACATGGCACAAGTACTTTTTTTTTTCACTTTTTGACCCACTGAAATTTTTTTTTGCAGTTTCCCAGTATATTCTTTGAATGACACCATTAGAAAGTACATCTTGTACCGCAAAATAAAAGCCCTCATATGTCTATATAGATAAAAAAAATAAAAAAATGTATGGCTCTTGAAAAGCAGGGAGGGAAAAACAAATGTGACCAAAAAAAACTTAAGGGGTTAAGTATAATTGTGATAATTTGTCACATCACTACTATTATTAAATACTGCTATTGATGTTATTACAGTGAGTTGTCTAGCACCTAATAATAATTCTGGAAATCTGATAATCTAGTATTTGTTGCCAGTACAGAACTGACATAAAATCTGAAGTTTTAGAAAACCCGAAGGAGAAGAGTGAGATGAGAAAAGCAGTAAGGATATGTTCATATTTCTGATTTTAAGATTTTGCAGGAGGAAGAATAGGAGAATATTTTTAGCAACGCAGCCTGTGAACAAACCCTTAAGCAATACCTCTGAATGAAAAAACAAAGATATAGCAGCACATTTTATCTTTACATTTTATCTGGAGCTACTGTATCTTTTGGAAAGTTACACAGGAGGATTAGATAGTTTTCTATTACTGTTATTAATCTATGACTAGTGTTGCTTGAATAGAGATCTGTTCAATTTGACACTGGTTTGAGCAAACATGTAAAGATATTTGGGTTGTCCTAAACCCAAATATTTACCTCTAACCCCATCCCTATTGCTACCATAATCGTAACCCTAAAGATAGTTAAGGTTTTTATGATGTATTGGAGGTTAATCTACTTTACAGCATTGCTCTAAGCCTCACATCGCTCCCGGTGTGGGGTCACTCCTAGTGCAACTATCTGACATCACTTCCGATTTCCCTAGGTTTCCTCTATGTCATGGAAAATGAAAGTGACGTTGGATGAGGTACATCATGTCGGAGGCCCTTTTTGGTTCACAAAACAAAAATGTAATCTATGGAAACCAGAAGTGATGTTGGATGGTTGCACTGAAAGTGACACTACACCAGGCACGATCTGAGACTTGGAGCAATGCGAGAATTAGAGCGATGCTAAAGGATAAAGTAACTTCTTAAAACCTCTTAAACCTCTAATTCTAATCCTAAGGGTTGATTTTTTTTTTATCTATTTGTGATGACTGACAATGGCTTAGATTCTGGTCAAATTTAAAGGGGTTTTATCGTTTAAACATTTGACAGCCGTTTATACTGGTTGCTAAAGAGAGCTTATGAAATGGAGAGGCATGTTTCTCCTCCCAGCAGGGTGTATCTTCTCTCTGCAGACATGCATGTGAGAATTCATTCTGTGTGAGCCAGGTGTGGGGGAAGGGAGAGAGTTGCAGATGTCGGAGACTAAGGAATCATTGGAAGTGAAAAGCTAAGGGTAACTCAATAGTGTATATCTACATTTCTCGCTCTCTCTACATACTTTGTAATTAGAATGGACATTTGACATTCAGGATTCTGGGAGAGATGGGTGATTTTTTTTTTCTTTCTCTCACACATAGTGATATATCCTGCAGATTATTACACCTCTGACCTCTAAGAATGTGCAGAACAAAACTATACGCTTTATCTGTTTGTGTTAACATGGGACTGCACAAGATCTCTTTCTCTGCTGCAGGATCTCTGATCTCTGTCAATGAACAGCGCATAGCCCGCATGCATACATCGAAACCACCACTAATTGCGGTCAGTGAACAGTGCAAACCCCGCACGCATACGTCGCGCCAATCACTGCTTGCTGTCAGTGAACAGCGAAAACCCTGCACCTATCAGTGCTTGCTGGCAGTGAACAGCTCAAACCCCGCATGCATATGTTGCACCTAACACTGCTTGCTGTCATTGAACAGCGCAAACCCCGCACGCATACATCGCACCTATCACTGCTTGCTGTCAGTGAACAGCGCAAACCCCGCACGCATATGTTGCACCTATCACTGCTTGCTGTCAGTGAACAGCACAAACCCCTCACGCATACGTCGACCCTATCACTGCTTGTCTCTCTCTCTTCTCTGTCTTCTCTCTTCTCTCTCTCTCCTCTCTCTCTTTTCCACTGCAGACCAACACAGAGCCGGCCCACATTACGGAGCACGTGCAGGAATGCACGCTCCCATCAATACGACCGGGGGCCGGACTGAATGTAAATTACCACAGCCAGCAGCCAATGACAATCAAGGAGGTGGAATCCAACTGGCACTGGGGTACAGTATTTACAAAAAATGAACATAAGTGATACTGTGAAAACTAGACAGCTTTTCAAATCACATCCAATTGCAAAGTTGCTTGTTTTCACTGTCCCCTTATTCTGAACACCATTTAATGTCATGAGAAAACCCCTTTAAGGATTTGTTTGCAGTTTTTATTGTTAGCTGCATTGATTTTAAAAACTTTATATAGTTTACCACAAGTTGGCATAGGTGTTGTCATATATGTTTTTGCTGACAATTCTTTTTTTTATGTTTATGCTTGTTAATGTTTCACTTGTAAAAACTGTATTGCCAAAATTGAAGAAATTATCAGTAAACCAGTAAGACACATGCAATTTTTCCAAAATGCATTTTTCACTGCCAAAGCACATAGACAGTGCAATAAAATGATGAAAAACTGCATTGTGGGAACCCAGCCATATAATAGGTAATTCATCTCCTCTGGGACCCACATTTATCTTTAGAAACAGGCCCCAAAAAGTCTCCATGCAGAGCAAAGATGTGGCCACATATGGACGTCACTCTCTGTTCATATAAATGGTTAGTACAAGTAAACCTGAACACACAGGCTTTGCTGTACTTGAGAACTCTCATAGACACATGCGGCCATCTCTCTGTTCTATCCGGAGACTTTCGGAGGCTTGTTCTCAATACATTTAGGCAAATCTTATCAATATGCTGTAAACTTTAAAAGTTTTGTGCACAGACAAGTAGTATGTATCTCTGCCACTGTCAATTTTACATAGTCTAATAGGACACCTAAAGACCTCCATTGAACCCTAATGTACCTACATGTGTCTCTGATCCCTTACAGAGGTAAGTACAGTAGAAGGTTATTTCTTTCAAGTTGAGTGTGAAAAAAATTCCTTAATATGGTGCCAAGGATCTCCGTACAAGGACATGTAGAGACTTTGGGTGCCCCTATACAGCCTCCTGCAAACACCTCAGCCATACACGATACATGAGGCATTAGTACCATATCTCAGTGTCAGACCACTGATGGATAATAGCAGGAGTCATATAGAAGTGAATGACCTTATTAAAAAAGGGTCACAAAAACACACTGCAGATCTTGATCTTTCCATTCAGGTGCTGTTCCTTTAAGTAGAAAATGAATCAATAACATAGGAAGCTGTTAGTGACAAAAATGACTATGACAATATCAAAAACTGAAATGGAGGTTCTTAGATGGAATATCTCTCTACACTTCCTATGTCTATCTGCTTCACTGTCCTGTTGACCTGGACCCTAGAGAAAGGAAATTTACCATCGTCATAAACGTCTGTTGAGTTGTCCTACCCTTCTTAATCTAATTGTGCTTGACAATTTCACCATCGCCATCTAGGATTTTATATGACTTAGGGAGAGATGTTGGGCACTTAACTTCAATGGACGGAATAACAAGGCTTCCGAGGAATAGTTAAACGAAGATAAGGGAAAGACATGAATAAGATGAAATTCTAATACATATACAATAGAATGAATTACTGAGCAATCACAGGGATATTTTACCTACGGGGATCCATGACGACACTGGAAAAGCAAAGCTCACTTGATTTGTCATTTGTGCAGGGACTCTTTATTATCCCGCTTCTATAATAATAGCTTATTTATTCAGTCCTGCTCCATTCCTTGTATTAGTGGTATTGTACCTCCAAGACAAGTTTTATGTCTCCCTGGGAATTCAAAGTTTTAAATCCCTGCTTGTTCAATCAGATTTCTCCAATTAAAGATAAAACATTTCATGCAACATTTATGCTTTTACTGAGAGTGGAGTCACCTTTGAGGGCTCTAGTGGGTCGAAGGAGTCAAACAGAGCTTGTGTTTTATAGGAGGAGAGAAATCACAGTTATATTAATGTATGCTATTATTAAAGTAAAGCTAAAAACCTTTGACGAAGAGTGTAAATCCATATAAATGCATGTTAAACTGTAGCTTGTATGCTTATGTCAGTGGCCAGAGAGGAACTGGCCACTGCTGAACCTTTAAAAACAACATATGACCTCCAGGAAGAAAAGACAGAATATGTTAAAATCCAGGATTTCCCATCCATCTTTCCCTAATGGCACATCTCAGAATTAGTCTGGAGACCTCCATGTGGCTAGCCAACCCCACCAGAAGAGTTTAAATGTCAACTTTTATACCTTGTCTGTGGACATTGTTAGTTGGTTGTGGACTAAAGGTTTTCTGGGCTCCCAAGCAATAATTATTCTGAGTCCCTTTCTGAAAACCATAGTTACAATACACTTAAAGGGGTTTTCCCACGATGTAATGTTGACGTGGGATCCTCCAAAATGGGTTTTTAATCACTTTTCTAAATATATGTGATTACAAAAATTGCAGTCTGAGAGAGCTACAGCCTTCCTTACATGCCTTTGGTTACTTCAAAGTTTGTATTAGATACGGCCTGACAAGAGCTGCTGGACGGCTTGCGCAGAGAGAGCTTCTTATCTGATGAGACTGAGCTGCAGAAGTTTTCAAGGCACCGGGTAGCAATATGTTTTCTTTTGTATACAGAATAAACTAGTTGTAGTGTGATTAGATCCCTGCTTTATCTGATGACAGAGAACATGAAGGAGCTTTCAAGCTGCTGAGGAGAAAAACTGTTGTCTTTTGTATACAGAATCCACAAGTTGCAGTTTGATTATTTCAGTGAATATGTCACACGATCCCTTATGCAGCTTTGTGCTCTGTCTCTCTCTCTTTCAGCTCCGTGATTTGTTTACATTAGCTTCTTAGCAGATAAGGCTCCTCCTGGCAAAACCCCTTTAAATGTAATGCTTTTCAGTGTTGATGAGTTTTTTTTTTTTAAATAACACTTAAAATTGAATCTATCTTGCACAATGGTTGTGAGCCTCTTCCAGCCATGGACTTGTAGGCACTGCCCTGGTAAAAGCAAAAAAGATGGGTAATTTGAATTTCATGGTAACCAATGGAAAATCTCTAACAAGTCTCCAAAACTGTTCAGCCTCCTGAGCCTCTAGGATAAGCATACAACCACAAACAAAAATATATAATGCCCCTATTGCCTGCTGATCATAAATACATGTATATAAAGTGAGTACAACCCTCACATTTTTGCAAATATTGGGAAAACACTGATGATATGACACTTTGATACAATGTAAAGTAGTCAGTGTACAGTTTGTATAACAGTGTAAATTAGGTGTGCCCTCAGAATAACTCAACACACAGCATCATTGTCTAAACCAATGGCAACAAAAGTGAGTAAACCTCACTTTTATGTTAGTGTTATGTTAGTGTTCGTTCCTCTCAGGTATGAAAGGGGAGCAGGTGTGTTAAATTTGGTGTTCTCATTCTCAGACTCTCTCATACTGGTCACTGGAAGTTCAGCATGGCACCTCATGGCAAAGAACTGTCTGAAGATCTGAAAAAAGAATTGTTGCACTTAGAGATGGGCGAATCGATTCTAACGAAGTGGAATTCGTTTAGAATTTCAGGAAAACTTCGGTTCGGAACGAAGTCGAAGTTTGGGGTACTTCGGGTGAACGAAGTGTGCTTTTGATTGATAAAATGGCTGCGAGCACATGGCGCTACATGGGGCAAAGCACTCTGGGAGGAAGAAGGGCAAGCCTGCATGACATGTGCAGAGAGAAGCCAATCAGAGACCGGCGATTCTGTGACGTCACCGCACTATAAAAGTCCGGCGCGACGCTGGGAAGCTCATACCGTTTTCTCACTGTACTGATCAGGGAAGGTGCTGCCGGGGGGCTGATAGCTCTTACTGAAGAATTGATTTTTATATAGCGATTTCTGTGGGTGTCTCAGCTTGTCTCAGAGACTGTTCTCTTAATGTTCTATTTCTAATTTTTTGGGTTTTGGGATCTGAAATCCATGTGAGTCCACTGAAAGCTGCATATACATTCAATATCCAAGTGGGATCTAAGCCAGTTCCTGTTGTATTCTTTTAAAAAAACACGTTTTTTACAATACAAATACCACTTCATTTTTTGGCTGCTCAATTCAAATTGCGCAATTTTAACATCCAGGGGTTAATTAAGCGTTGTTTTGCTGGTGGGCTGACCCCAAGAAACCGTCTTTTTCAACGCCAAAATATATAAATTTTTCCTGTAGACTAATTCACAAGCAAAGGTTAATTTACAACTGTATCTCTTGTTGGTGGCGTAGAAAACACGCAATTGTAATACGCTACAAAGCTACTAGTTTTGTGCGGCTCAATTCTTTGGCACAATTTACATCCAGGGGTTAATTAAGCGTTGTTTTGCGGGTGTGCTGACAAAAAAAAAACCCGTCTTTTCAAACGCCAAAATAAATAAATTTTTCCTTAGCCAATTCACAAGCAAAGGTTAATTACAACTGTATCTCTTGTTGTGTGGCGTAGAAAACACGCAATTGTAACACGCTAAAAAAGCTACTAGTTTGTGCGGCTAAATTTCTTTGGCGCAATTTACATCCAGGGTTAATTAAGCGTTGTTTTGCGGGTGTGGTGACAAAAGTAAACCTTCTTTTTAAACGCCAAAGTATATAAATTTTCCTGAAAGCCTAATTCACAAGCAAAGGTTAATTACAACTGTATCTCTTGTTGTGTGGCGTAGAAAAACACGCAATTGTAACACGCTACAAAGCTACTAGTTTTGTGCGGCTCAATTCTTTGGCGCAACTTATATCCAGGGGTTAATTAAGCTTTGGTTTTGCGGGTGTGCTGAAAAAAAATAAACCGTCTTTTTCAACGCCAAAATATATACATTTTTCCTGTACCTAATTCTTGTCCGAAGGTTAATTAAGCCTGTTTGTGCTTTTACATTTCGTAAAACACACAGTGTTTTTAAACTACACATACAAGTAAATTTTTCCGGGCCTTTTGTGGGACGCAATTTATATCAAAGGGTTCCCCCAAGCTTGTTCCCGGGTTCATTTGGAGTCAAAAACAGGGTGATATTTTATCATATACAGATATCATCATCAAACATTTGTCTGTACATTTAGAACAAACAGTATGTCAGACAGAGAGGTGCAGGCTCTGCACCTGCGAGGGGCAGTGGCAGAAACATTCCTGGAACAGGCCCAGGTCGCAGCACAGAAAGGGACGTCGCAGCGGGGGCCCACTGGGTGAGGCCAACAACTGCCACTGTCAATCTAGCGGGCCGTGGGGTTGTTCATCAACACAATGGTTCTTGATTGGTTGACTAGGTCATCCTCTTCCTCCCAGATGACATCTGACAACCCCAGCCAAGAGTCGGTGGGAACCTCAGACACAACCATTAGTTGGCAGGGCCCCGGGAGCGGGTCAGCGGCCCTCAACCTGTCCTCAGCCACCTCTGTCCCATCCGGTTCCCTCACCAGAGACCCAAACTATGGGGGTCTGGGCTCAGCCCACTATATACCCGAGGATGAACAATTTGAGGGGGCAGTCAGCAGCTACTTGGCAGCGAAGAAATGGGGCCAATATCGCCTGCTTCTTGCAGTAGGTGGCAAAGTATAGATGGGAGAGTGGCATGGGAGGTCATGTTTTGAGGGGTTTCAGCCTCGGCATACCAAGACCGGTGATGGGGGACAGCATGACGATGAAAACAAATAGATGATGATGTAGCCAAACCCGCACTTGGGAGCCGGGTGAGGCAAGGGCTTCATCATCGTCAGGAGAAGAGGGCGTCAGCTTGCGCGTCGGGCAGCGGCGCAGCCAGCAAGTGGGTCGTGTGGCCGTGAGTCAGCAGGATAGCAGCAATGTGAGGTCGGGAGCCAAGCGGCCACGGGTAAAAAACCCGCTTCGCAGGTCCAAGAAAGTAGCATGCACAGGGGCTTCAGGAGGCAGTGGCGGCAGTAGCCCACTCAGTGCGGAGCGTTGCGGTAAAATCCGATACTCGGCGGTGTGGCAGTTCTTTGCTAAAAACACCGGAGGAGCCGAATATGGGTATAGAAAGAATCTGGGGGCAGAAAGTGAAGCGGGGCCAGGGAGCTAACGTTGGCACCACGGCCCTGCGTTAACCCCTGCAGCGTCACCATCCGGTGGCCTGGAGAAACGTGGCTCAATGTGGGGTCCATCCTCCGCCGCAGCAACAGCAGCAGCAGCGCCCAGTGGCACGCATGCCATTGCAGCCAGTCAAGGCTCCACCACCTCTGCAGAAGGGAGCTGTTTCTCTTTGACATCATCTCCTGGTCCAGATGCCCCTGCTCCTCGCTACTCATGGCCCAGCAGTCGTTCATGAGGCGATTGCAAAGAGACAACATATGCATCCAACCATCCTAAGGTGCAGCAGCTGACCGTGGCTCCTGTCCATGTTTGTTGGTAACTGCGAGTCCCTCCCTTTCCAAATGGTGGACTCTGCACCGTTCATAGAACTAATGGTTGTGCCGAGCCGAGATGGAGTTCCAACCGTAACTTATTTTCCAAAAAGGCAGTACCAGCACTTCATAAATATGTAGAACAGAAGGTGGGTCAGTCCTTGAGCTTATCGGTTTTTTTCCAAGGTGCAGGGCAGCGCGGATGTCTGGAGCTGTAACAACTCGGTCAGGGCCAGTAAATGTCCTTTAACGGCCCACTGGGTGAATGTGCTTCCAGCCCGGCACACCAAACAACTTGGACAGGAGACGCCGCTTTCTTCCTCCACGTTGTCAAACTGCTGCACCTGCGCCAATTGTCGGCCTCCTTCTCCTCCACCCCCAAACCACCATCTCAGCCTCCACAAGTACTGCTCCACATAACACATGTGAAAGGGAAACAGCAGTGTCATGCAGTTCTACACCTGGCTTGCCTCGGCAAACGAAGTAACACAGAGGGGGAACTGCTCCGCGTCATGCAGCAATAAATCGATGTGTGGCTTTCTCCGCGCCAACTGCAAATCGAAACCAAACTGAAGGACAAAGGGAAAAAACAGGTGTCCGCGCTGCACCGAGGAGGGATGGTCCATGCGCCCTGCATGGGGCACGTGTTTTAATCTGGTTGTGAAAAGGTTCCTGAAGTCTTTCCACCGATCTTCAAATATTCTGAAAATGGCCAGGAAACTGTGCATGCACTTTATCCATTCGTACAAAGCCAGGAACACCCTCCTCGGGTTTGCAGCGGGAGAACGGCCTACCCCAACACATCTGATATGCGATGTTTCCATCTGCTGGAATTCCAGCCATCACATGTTGGACCGACTGTATGAACAGAGAAAGGCCAATAACGATTTTTTGATGATCCAGGCAGACAGAAGTACTCCCCTGTGTAACTTTGATGTCAGCCAGGGCAGCTCATGCGTGACACCTGCCGTTTGTTGAGGCCATTCTAGGAGGCGACGTTATTTGTCAGTCGCCAGGACTAACGGGATGGGTAACATCATTCCACTGCTTCATGTCCTGGAAAAAGATGCTGAAAAATCACATCTCGTGGCCACATGAGTCCGGTGGGGACTGAAATGGAGGAGGGGGAGGGGACATTGGAGCAGAAGCATTGTCTGGTGAAATGAGTGGATTTTCTACCCAGATGACAAGAGAGGAGGAGCAGGAGCAGCTGGAGGGGGTGGATGGAGATGAGGAAGATGAGGCAGATGACCCCCAAGCACCGTGGCAGTATATAGTGGAAATGGAGGCAGGGAGCCCCTCGGAGTCACTTGTGCAGATGCCCGCAGCATGCTTATTTGCCTGGCTAGTGACAGCCGAATAGTCAGCATCCGCAGAGGGATGACTTCTGCTCTCCACCCTATTGGACCCTCGCTACCGGTCCAAAATGGGAACCTTTTTCCCAGCTATTGAGAGGGAAACAAACTCCCAAAAACTATAGGGAAAAACCTCCGTAATCATTGGCCGCTACCTATGTGCGGCATCGTCCCTCCTCTTTACAGGTCCCGACCGGGGGGTTCCTCAGCGCTCACGTTAAATACTGCCGCGGCTGCTGGGGGAGGTGGGGGGGTAGGAGCAGTACCAGCTCCATCAGTTAGTAACCTAAGTCTGGAGTCACTGATGAGCAGCTTCCTTCACCCGCCTAGTGAGGAGGCAGTCGCCAGCAGCAGCAGCAGCAGGACCTGGAGCCGACCTGAACAAACAGGTTTGTGGCCTACTTGGACCCGCACTCTGCCCACCCTCAGTTAGAAGATCCGCTGGGCTACTGGGCAGCCAAACTGGATGTGTGGCCGCAACTTGCCGAGTTTGCAGTGAAGGAGCTGTCCTGCCCGGCCATAGTGTGGCATCAGAGCAGGTGTTCATGCGGCAGGGGCCATCATTAGCCCAAGGAGAACCCGCTTGTCCACGGAAATGTGGAACGACTGACCTTTGTCAAGATGAATCAGGCATGGATCGGCCAGGGTTTCCACACACCAATGCCTTAGGTGTCAGTCCCTGGGTTTCAAACTACCTGCCTCAGCCACTATTCTGATGCCCGCCACCCCCTGATGCCATACATCTGCTGCCAGTTTCTCCATCTGCCTACCACCATCTTTACCAGGGGCTGGGATTGCCACCCCCCTCAACACTCTGTCATTGTGCCCCCTCTATGACCTCATGCTGCTGGGTGCTGTTGATGTTGCCGTGACATCCACAGTGTGGCATTGTGCCACTGTCTGACCTCATGCTGCTGCTGTGGCTGCTGCCATGTCCTCCACACTGTGTCATTGTGCCACCCGCCTGACCTCATGCTGCTGCCGCCGTGACCTCCCGCTCTCAGTCATTGTGCCACTCGTGGCTTCCTCCTGTTTTGCCACCTCCAGAATGTCATTGTGCCACTCTCTGACCTCATGCTGCTGCTGGTGACTCCTGCCGTGCCCTCCACACTGTGTCATTGTGCCACTGCCCCGACTTCATGCTGGCTGCCGCCGTGACCTCCGCTCTCAGTCCCTTGTGCCATTCTGTGGCTTCCTCCTGTTTTGGGCCCCCTCCAGAATGTCATTGTGCCAATGCCTGATCTCATGCTGCTGCTGTCGTGACCTCCACACTGTGGGGATTGTGCCACTCTGTGGCCTAAAAACTGTTTAGCCGCCCCCCAGAATGTCAGTGTGCCCCCGCCCGATCTCATCCGGCCGCCGTGACCTCCACACTGTGTGATTGGGCCACTCTGTGGCCTAATACTGTTTAGCCGCCTCCAAATGTCATTGTGCCACTGCCTGATCTCATGCTGCTGCTGTCGTGATCTCCACACTGTAAACCCTTGTGCCACTCTGTGGCCTTAATACTGTTTTAAACGCCTCTAGAATGTCATTGTGCCACTCTCTGACCTCATGCTGCTGCTGTTACTCCTGCCGTGCCCTCCACACTGTGTCATTGTGCCACTGCCTGGGCTTCATGCTGCTGCCACCGTGACCTCCGCTCTACAGTCATTGTGCCATTCTGTGGCTTCCTCCTGTTTTGCCACCTCCAGAATTTTCTTTTGCCAATGCCTGATCTCATGCTGCTGCTGTTGTGACCTCCACACTGTGTGATTGGGCCACTCTGGGGCCTAATACTGTTTTGCCGCCTCCAAATGTCATTGTGCCACTGCCTGATCTCATATTGCTGCCGCCGGACCTTCACACTGTGTGATTGTGCCACTCTGTGGCCTAATACTGTTTAGCCGCCTCCAGAATGTCATTGTGCCACTGCCTGATCTCATACTGCTGCCGCCGTGACCTCTACACTGTGTGATTGTGCCACTCTGTTTGGGCCCCCAAAACTGTTTAGGCCGCTCCAGAATGTCCCTTGTGCCACTGTCTGATCTCATGCTGCGCTGTCGTGACCTCCCCCACTGTATCATTGTGCCCCTCTGTGGCCTAATACTGTTTTATCGCCTTTCCAGAATGTCATTTTGCCACTGCCTGATCTCATACTGCTGCCGCCGTGACCTCCGCTCTCAGTCATTGTGCCACTCTGTGGCTTCCTCGTTTTTTGCCACCTCCAGAATGTTATTGTGCCACTGCCTGACCTCATGCTGCTGTGGCTGCCGCCGTCACCTCCACACTCTGTCACTAATGTTTTCCACCTGAGCTCTCAGCTTGTTTTTTTCCAGCTTTCGCTGGCATGACTTTATCAGGCTACATTCCCGCTTTAGTTTTTTGGTCAGTTTTGCCCTCTTAAGTGCCCAGGGAATTTTATAGTGAAGCGATTCTAAGAGCGGCGGCAGTCATGTGTGTGTCATACTACAACACAACATTGTATGAAGACCAAACCAAGCTCCCTCTGCATATTTAAGCATGGCACAATATTCTACAGCACCCTGCAGGCTCTGTGCAGCCTGGAAATAGCTGCTTTTTAACGCGATTCGTGCCGAAGTAATTCGGAACGAAACGAATTTTGTCGGAAAATTCGGCGAAGTGACCGAATCGAATTTTTGAGAAATTCGCCCATCTCTAGTTGCACTACATAAAGATGGCCTGGACTATTAGAAGATTGCCAAAACCCTGAAACAGAGCTGCAACATGGTGTTCAAAACCATACAGTAGTTTAATGAGACAGGTTCCACTCAAAACAGACTTTGCCATGGTTGACCAAAGTAGTTGAATGCACGTGCTTAGCGTCATATCTAGAGATTGTCTTTTCAAAATAGACAAATGAGTGCTACGAGCATTGATTCAGAGGTTAAAGGGGTGGGGTGACAGCCTATCAGTGCTCAGGCCACACATCACAAACTGCATTAAATTGGTCTGCATGGCTGTCATCCCAGATGGAAGTCTCTCCTAAAGATGATGCTCATAAAAACCTTCAGTTTTCTGAAGACAGGCAGACCAAGGACATAGATTTCTGGAACCATGTCCTGTGGTCTGATAAGACAAGATAAACTTATTTGGTTCAGATGGTGTCAAGCATGTGTGGCAGCAACCAGGTGAGGAGTACAAAGACAAGTGTGTCTTGTCTACAGACATGCACGGTGGCGGGAGTGTCATGGTTTGGGGCTGCATGAGTGCTAACAGCTATGGATACCTATAGTTCCCTGAGGGAACCATGAATCTCAACATGTACTGTGACATACTGAAGCAGAGCATAAACCCACTCCCTTGGAAACTGGCCCACAGGGCAGTATTCCAGCATGAAAACAACCCCAAATACACCCCCAAGATGACCACTAACTTGCTAACGAAAATAAAGGTAAAGGTGCTGGACTGGTCAAGCATTTCTCCAGACCTAAACCCTATTGAGCATTTGTGGGGCTTCCTTAAGTGGAAAGTGGAGGAGCGTAAGGTCTCTAGCATTTACCGTGATGTGATGAAGGAGAGAAAGTGGATTCAGGTGGCACCTTGAGAAGCTCCAGTGAACTCCATGCCCAAGAGAGTTAAGGCAGTGCTAGAAAATAATGGTGGCCACACAAAATATTGACACATTCAGCATAATTTGTCCATTTTCACTGAGGGGTGTACTCATTTTTGTTGCCCTTAGTTTAGACATTGATGGCTATGTGTTGAGTTATTTTGAGGGCACACCAAATAAAAACTGTTATACAAGCTGTACACTGACTACTTTACACTGTATCAAAGTGTCATATATTCAGTGTTGTCCCATGGAAATATATAACACAATATTTACAAAAGATTGAGGGGTATACTCACTTTTGAGAGATACTATAAGCGGCATGTATGAAATTTGGCATGTAAACACCAAATTTCATGTTCATTATACTGGCATAGAATGTGCCTGATTTATAAACCCACTTTACAGCGGATCATTAATCAGGCGCATTCTAGCGCTTGTTACGACATTTCTGGCACAGGTATATCACTTTTAAAGTGGTATACTTTTTCCAGCAGTAATGCGCCTAGAAATGCCATAGCGAAGCTATAAATCTATAGCTTTGCTACGGTTCTAGTGTGCCCTGCCTCCCACATGCCCTCGAGATCGGGCGCATTACATAGTGTCACGGGTGCTGTATAATGCACCTGATAATGTTGTGCGGGACATTTAAACATGTAGCGAACGGGGCTGCATGAGATTGGGGCTGAAAAGACGACAGATATCTTGCGCAACCCTGTTCATTAGTGTTGAGCGATTTTTATCGACAAAGTTGAAATCGGCAAGGTTTTTATGGTGATCGAAATTTCCAGATCATTCGATAATTAAGGTTAAAATCTGAGCATCATCTATTAAGATCGCGCCTTTTTCGGCGCTTCCTGTATTTTGGCGGCTAGCAAATCATATTATAGAATAGACAG
>JAODAL010034923.1:0-43605 GCA_025379985.1 Phyllomedusa bahiana | reverse complement strand
GGGCCTAATTTTCATCCGGGGCCACTTTCTCTTTTTATACTTTTTTTTTGTTAAACCAAAAACTCAGATACAATTTCTGATTTTAAGTAGTTGATTTTTTTGTCAGAATCATTTCAGTTATTATTTTTTTGACGTTTCATGTTATTTGAGTGACGGGGGTATCAATAAATTATCCACAACCATAAACATAGGCCCCTTCAATTGTTTGGGGATAATCTGGAGAAACTATAATAAAAATTTTCTCATCACACATTGTAGTTTTGGGTTTTGGTTTTTTCTTGTAAAAAAAGGGAACGGGTTTAAATTTTCAAACTCGGGCTGTTTCAAAAAGGGTTCCCCCCCCCCTCTCTTTTTTTCTGGTGCCTGTGCCCTAAATGCTCCTTTTTAGCGTCTGACATTTTTCCCCCATTCTCCCTAAAAAAGTTAATAATGTTTAAAAATTTTTGTGTAAAAAACCACAAACATAAAATTAAGTTCGCTTACGCATTTAAAGGCTTTTCTATGTTAAAAACAGAAAACGGGGGTGTCATATCCCCGAAATTACGCCGGTTTTGGAGTCCCCTGATGGCGCATATGCGGGATTCGGGAGGCCCCGGGCCCCATGCTGCATTAATTTTTGTCGTCGGGGGAGGGGAAAAAAGATATGCTTACGACGTATTGTTCCCCAGGGAGAGAAGCGTAATCCATGTTCCTTTTGTTCCCGAAATTCCCGGGTGCCCATTCGTTTGTATTAGACCCCGAAATTTGCCCGGGAACAAAACCCTTAGACAGCCCTTACTATAGCAAATTTCAACACATAGTGAAATAATATAAAGACTCACAAACCAAAAAAAATCACTAGGATAACACTGATCATATATGTAAATTCGATTAAGGGCGACATAATTATCCGGATTTCACCTGTTTTCTGCGAAAACACGCCTCACAGACCAAACCCCTGTCGGGCGCAGGGGTCGATGTTTGGCGCAACCTTCGCCCTTTCGGAGGCCAAAATAAAGAGGGAGTAATGGGGGCCCGGTGTGGGGGTTTTGGGGCGGGACCGGCACATTCAAAAAACCCCAGGGATGCATACGCCTCGGGCAAAGTGCGGGCATTGCAGGCTCGCCAGCTCCGACAGGCCCGACCTAGTTAAAGTTGGTCTAAAGACCGGAGGGGAAATAAGCAGAACGTAAAATAAGGAAACCATCTCGGCTTCACTCCCCTGGGCATGGGTATGAATAAAAAATCATTTTTTTTCAGTAAAACATTATCAAAAAAAAAGCTCAAACCTTCTAAAGAAAAAAAAATAAATAAAAAAACACTTTCCAAAAAAACAAAACGGCGCAGCATCGGGAATTTGGATCTACCTAATTAGGGAAAAATTTCCGGGAAAAAACGTAATTTAAATTTGTAAGCGTTCTCATTTTTCGGCATAAACCCCCAATCAGAAAGAGAACAATGAACCATTTTAAAACCTAGGAAAATATTTACCAAAAACAAATGCAAAAGGGGGAAGTTCAAAATACAAAAAAATGCAAAAAGAGCTGATTGGTTGAACTAGGGGGGCTTTGTAATCCCGGGCCAATCAAATAGACGACAGTGAACCATTATAACCTATAAAAAAATTACCAATCAAATAAAAGGCGGGGGCAGTTTTAAATACAGTAAAAAAGGAGAAAAATTGTTTGGTTAGCAGCGGGGGGGCTATTTCGGGCCAAACAGAGCGGGAGCTACTTTGTCCCCATTTATCTTTAAAAGAAAACGGGGGACTGAAATCTCAGGCCTGCGGCATGGGGTATTTGTAAATAAATCGTTTTTTTTTAAGTGTAAAACTTTTCCCGTAAAAGAGCGAAAACCTTCTATAAACATACATCAATCAAATCCCGAACAACGCGTTTGTCGCCGTCACCGGCGCAACATTTAGAATGGATATTGAAATTGCCGAAATACAGTAATTCAATTCTGTAAGTGCTTTTTCAATTGGTCGGCCCTAAACCAGCCATTCACAATAGAGCGACAGTGACCATTAAACCTATGGAGAAGTATTGACCAGGGGGCAGATATGAATCCACCAATCATATGTAGTCGTCTATTTTGATGGAGCAAGAAGGGCGCGATAGAAGGGCCCCTAAAAGTTTTACTGTCTATGGGGAAATATTCTAGTACTTGTGATTGGTTGGGGGGGAAAAGAGGGCCGTCCTGGGTTAGCCAATCAAACGGTAAGCTACTTATCTCATAGAGTTTTTATGGGAAAAAAATGCAGAGCGAGCTCTGTTGTGATTGGCTCAGTTAAAAGAGGCGCGGTTATTTGGGCCAATGGGAGAGCGAGCGAGGCTCTTATGGCAAGGGATGTGCTCCAGCCTACCGATCTTAAGGGTGGCCAGCAGATTTTGCCCGTTATCACACACCACCTTGCCTGGCACAAGGTTCTTGGCACCCAGCCAGCGCTCGGTTCGTTGCGGAGAGCCGCCACAGCTCCTGACCTGTTGTGGATGGTCTCCAAACAGATTAATTTCAACACGGGCCCGGTTTCTCTGGGCACGTGATCCACCAGAGGACCTTGGGGGAAAAAACCCTGCACCATCCCTATAGTTTTGAAAAGCATGCGCCGAGCCTGAAGCCACCGTCACCCCCAGAGACATCCACCCAGCTCACCCGTGAGCTGTCACAGGATATAGCGCTTTGGCCGTGCTTTTTCTGTCCTGTGTCGGTGGGCGATGGGGCTTTTCCGGCCACGTGCAGGGCAACGCGCTTGAAATTTTTGATGAAAACGTGCTGGCCAGGGCAGGGACGGCTTTTCGGCAAAGAAATCCTGCTCGGTCTGGTATTGGGGGCAGGCAAGGGGCCCTGACGTGGCGGAACCCCATCTGTGTCCCCCAGACGGAAAAAAAAGAAGATTAAAATAGCAAATCCCCGGGGCCATAGATCCCCCACTGTCTTACAAGAGTAAATGATGCATAGATAGGCCCCTTTTCTTAAAATTTTTTTCTGTTAATAACGGGGTATGTCCCAAAAGGAAATTTTGGGGCATACAAATGTGGGGAATTTAAAAAGGGGGCAAAAAGTGATCCAGGAAATATAGGGCCCGTAAGCTAACCTCTGTTGTAGGTAAAATGTTTGAAGGTTTTCTCAAAAATGTATCCTGGAGTTCTCAAAAAATGTATAAGCCTTCCGCGGGGGGCATGAAGGATCGGTCCTGTCAACTAATCCTCACTTTATAGGAAGCAGTGCTAGACTGGGTCGGGGAGGACTGGATTCATTATTAGATTTTTCTAAACCAATTTGTATGGGCCCAAAAAGGTTGGTAAAAAAAAATGGGAAAGCTTTGGGCTGGGGGAAAATGTGTGCAATGGGTAAGTAAAAGGGGGTCATGATAGAAAACAAAGGGTGTAAAATTTAAAGGGACATACTCAACTGGATGGTTACTAGTGGGGTCCCCAAAAGGTCAGTATTTGGGGCCCTATCCACTTTAACTTTTCATTAATGATCTTAAACGGGAATAACATTAGAAATCGATCTTTGAAGACATATAAGCCTGTAAAGAAATCAACACAATGGGGATAATATGTTTTTAAAAAAGGGGTTTGGGAAAATTTTTGGAGGCCGGGCGGGGAATGGCAGAGATTTTAACATGATAAATGCAAGGTTATGCACAGGGGAAGAAAATCCATTACTTTTTAATTTTAAAAGGAAAAACCTGGGAAAAAATGGACATGGAAAAGGGATTTGGGAATCCTGGTACAGTAAACTTAATTGTAGCACCCAGTGTCAGGCACACAGCCAAAGCAAATAGATCATGGGGGGCATTAAAAAGGGGGAAAAAGATGCACATGAGGAACTTTTTCTCCCCTTATACAAACAAATTAGACCACACATGGAATATTGTGTACGTTTTGGGCACCCTGCACAGGAAAGACATTGTAAGCTTAACAGGTCAAAGGGGGGAACAAAAAATAATAAATGGACGGGGGACTACATACACAAAAGATTGGCAAAATTAGGGGTTTTTAGTTTTTGAGAAAAGAAGGCTTCGGGGGACATAATAAATATGTTTTAAAAACCTCAAAGTCAATATAGAGATCCTCCCAAGATTTATTTATACACAGGGCTGTATCTAGAACAAGGGGCTCCTTTTCGTCTTTAGGAAAAAAAGTTTCTACATAAAAAATGAAAGGATTCTTTTCTGTAAAAGCATGGACTATGGGAATTTTCTGCCAGAGGGGCTTTTCTGGTGAAATTTAATAACCGTTCAAAAAGGGTTTGGATAATTTCTGGAGCGTAAATATAACAAGTTTATGATAGGGTTCAGGAGAGGGGCATTGATCCCGGGTTTTTTCTGATTGCCAATTGGATCAGGGAAGGGAATTTTTCCCTAAAATAGGACAATTGGCTTCTACCTCATTTGGGGGGTTTTTGCCCTTCCCCTGGATCAACACCTTACACAACAGGTGAATAGATGGGGATTGTCTTTTTTTACCCCTTACAAAATGAAACTATGAAAAACAAAATTTCCCAGGCCCAAAAAATGGGAATGCGAATTCAGGCTTTTGGGGTTTTTGGGTTTTTTGGGTTAAAGTTTTCTTCGCTCCCAAACCTGGAAGACAGAAGGTGGGTGCTAGACGGCCCTGTACGGCGTGCAGGGGCGTCAAAATGCGGAAGGAGAAGGGGGAGTATGAGTCTCTGGTGGTGCTGGTGGTACTCGGGCGAGGGTGGAGGCTGAAGCGGAGGCTGATCCCTGATCATGACTCTGAGAGACATGGGCAGCTGAGGAATGCTTGGTGGTGGCGGAGGGGGAGGAGGCGGAGACAGAGGGTGTGACAGGGGTTGGAGGCCCGGCGTCGGTCTGGCTTTTTTTGCCTCCATTTCAACTCATGCCCACCTAAGGTTCTTGCCTCTACTTATGCGTTTACGGCATAGGCGGCATATGACATCGCTGGGTAAAATCAGAGGCTTGGTCAAAAAGGCCCAGGCTTGAGCGGTCCTGGACCTTTTTGACGGCGATAAGCGAGGAGAGGGGTTTGCGCTGACCGTGGCTGGCGGAATCATATCAGCGGACTTCTGCGACCACCCTCTCCATTTTTGAGGCGGAACCCGTACTGACACTACCCCATCATCCTCCTCCTCTTCCAGTGATGAAGCGCTCGCAAGCAAATTCTGCTAAAAAAAGACCACGTTGGACCCCGCAATGTCTTTTATATCATCATCAACACAGGTGACTTCGTCGTCCTGACATTCTGCATCCAGTAGCTGCGGGCTACAAGAAGAGGGACTGCAAGGCGTTGCCAACCGCCCCGGAATTTTTCCGATTGACCGCTTCCTTCTCCTCCTCTGATGGCATCAGTAACTGGGCGTCAGAGCAGAGAAAATCATCCCCTTTGGCCTTTGATCTTTTAACATGCCCTTCTGACCCCAACCGCATTTTGTCATCAAAGAGGTCTTCAGAAAATGGATTATCCACAGTGGTGGGTAGACGAGTTGACATTTGGGCTGTTTTCATGTTGGACGGATGCTGGTGATGCTGATGACGACATTTGTGGCCGGGGACTGGGGGGAAACGAGGAGGTAAAAATGCTGGATGCGGGTTGCATTAACCACTGAAGGACAGATTGGCGACGCAGTTCGTAACTGAGATTCACAGGGCCTGACCCAGCGATGACAGGCCTAACGGTCCTGCAACTGACGATCCGCTGGCAGGCGTGTTGTCGCCAGCACAGCTGGCACAGCTGTTCTCAATCCCTCAAATCAAAACAACTTTTCTGGATTCAAATATAACTGCAAAGTAGATCTATCAACAAAGCTGGCCTGCGCCAAGTGAAAAACACTATCTGAAATGTATTTGGGAAATAATAAAAGGTATTTTTGGCACCTATCAATTCCCTTGGTGACTATAAAATTGCTGTATTCAAATTAACTGCAAAAAAGATTTTTCAAAAAGCTGGCCTGCGTCAAAGTGAAAAAACACGTATCTAATTTTGTTTTTTTAAAAGGATTTTGGAAACTTTCAATTCACCGTGGTGATTACAAAATTGCTGCTTCACATTAAAGTGCAAGGTCCTCAATGAACAAAGCTGTAGTGCGCCAAAGTCAAAAAAACACGTATCTGTAATGTATTCGGAAAATAAAAGGTATTTTTGGCACCTTTCAATTCCCCTTTGGGGGTGATTTACAAATTGCTGCATTCACATTTAATTGCAAGGTGCCTCAATGAACAAAGCTGTAGTGGCCAAAGTAAAAAAAACACGTATCTGAATGTATTCGGATAATAAAAGGTATTTTTGGCACCTTTCAATTCACCTGTGGTGACTACAAAATTCGCATTCACATTTAAGTGCAAGGTGCTCAATGAACAAAGCTGCAGTGCGCCAAAGTAAAAAAAACACGTATCTGTAATGTATTCGGATAATAAAAGGTTTTTTTTGGCACCTTTAAATTCACCTGTGGTTGACTACAGAATTGCTGCATTCACATTTAATTTGCAAGCTGCCTCAATGAACAAAGCTGTAGTGCGCCAAAGTAAAAAAACACGTATCTGTAATGTATTCGGATAATAAAAGGTATTTTTGGCCCCTTTTTAAATTCACCTGTGGTGACTACAAAATTGCTGCATTCACATTTAAGTGCAAGTGCCTCAATGAACAAAGCTGAGTGCGCCAAAGTAAAAAAACACGTATCTGTAATGTATTTGGATAATAAACGGTATTTTTGGCACCTTTCAATTCACCTGTGGTGACTACAAAATTGTTTGCATTCACATTTAAGTGCAAGGGGGCTCTATCAACAATCGGGGACCGGGCAAAAGTGCAAAAAACACGTATCTGTAATGTATTCGGATAATACAAGGTATTTTGGCACTATCAACCTGTCTGACTACAAAATTGCGGGATTCTAATTTAACTGCAAGGTTGGATATATCAACAAAAAGGGGGAATGGGCAAAATTGAAAATGAACACCTATCTGAAATGTATACTGATAATTAAGTGGAGTTTTGCACCTAACAAAGAACCTGCAGTTACTAGAAAAGATGGTATCCTAATATAAGTTCAGGCTGCCCAATATCCAGGAAATATTTCAATAGAAAACTGTTAATAATAAAGCTATTGCAGTGCAATGTCTACACAAGTCTTGGTGAAACTTTAAACCAGTATTCTTTTAGAGCTTGTCTGTGTTCCCCGCGGGCCCCCCCCCTCCCCGCTCCCCCCGTGACTTTACAGTGGTAGATTCTCCTTTAAAATTCTCTACCTAACTACATAAAATCTTCCAATCCCCCTAATCTAACTAAGTTTGTAAGGATCACAGCTAATATAGAGCTTTCTCTATGAAGAAATAGATTAATTTCGCTGAGCTGTTTGGACACTAGCAGAGCGCACGTCCTAACTGCTCTGAGACGCTGAGAGACCACTGAGGCTGAACAGGGAAAGGGGTGTTCTAAAGTAAAACGAGGTCATGTGATTTTTCCAGCCAATCGCAACCCTACACATCCCATCATGACGTCGCACACACATCTCACCCTGCTCTATTCTGTAACTGATTTGCTGGGGCCCCCAAAATGATAGGAAGCGCCGAAAATGGCGCATCTTAATAGATGATGCACAGATTTTTAACCTAATTATCGCATGATCTAAAAATTTCGATCAACATAAAAACTGTGCCGATTTCAACTTTGTCGATAATAATCGCTCAACACTACTAGCAATTGATAGTTTTCAACAAACTATCGTACAAATGCACGATTAGCGCCAAACTGAGACGCACTGAGTGAAATAAAAGTATTAAATAGTTATATGGATTGATATGGCGGCCTTCGCATCACTGACTACAGGCGTAATTTACTATCAAATATGTATAACACAATATGCGTACAACTGAGCTCTTTGCACCAAACTGAGAAGCACGGGCTGCAATAAGAGTATTTAAGTATTATATGGATTAATATGGCAGCCTTCGCACCACTGACTACAAGCGTAATTTACTAGGAAATATGTGTAACACAATTTGCGTACAACTGAACTCTTTGCGCAAAACAGAGGCACGAACTGTAATAAGAGTATTTAAATATTATATGGATTAATATAGCGGCCTTCGCACCACTGGCTACAGGCGTAATTTACTATCAAATATGTATAACACAATATACGTACAACTGAGCTCTTTGCGCAAAACAGACACACGGACTGCAATAAGAGTATTTAAATATTATATGGATTAATATGGCGGCCTTTGCACCACTGACTACAGGCGTAATTTACTAGGAAATATGTGTAACACAATATGCGTACAACTGAGCTCTTTGCGCAAAACAGACGCACGAACTGTAATAAGAGTATTTAAATATTATATGGATTAATATGGCGGCCTTTGCACCACTGACTACAGGCATAATTTACTATCAAATATGTATAACACAATATGCGTACAACTGAACTCTTTGCGCAAAACAGATGCACGGACTGCAATAAGAGTATTTAAATGTTATATGGATTAATATGGCAGCATTCGCACCACTGACTACAGGCGTAATTTACTAGGAAATATGTGTAACACAATATGCGTACAACTGAGCTCTTTGCGCCAAACAGACACATGGACTTCAGTAAAACTATGTAACAGTTGTAAGGATAAATTAAGCCGGTTTTTGGGAACACTGACACACAGTGATTGCAATAGAACTGAAAACAGAAGGACAATTTCAACTGCTATCAGTGGTCTGCTGGCCAAAATAGTGGTAGAAAACAATTATTTTTCAATTGAAGATCACAGAACACACTGAGCTGCAAAATATCTTCATTTCAAATGCTTCTCCTCCTCCTATAACTATCTGTATACCTACCTGTGGGAACTATATCTACTTATATACCTGCCCGCGGGGACCTATAACTATTTATATACCTGCCGATGGGGGCCTATAACTATCTATGTACCTGCCTGTGGGGACCTATAACTATCTATATACCTGCCTGACTGAGGGGAAGTATATCTATATACCTGCCTTACAAAGGGGAGTTTTATATACCTGCCTTACTGGGGGAAATATCTATATATCTGCCTTACTGAGGGTAAAGAGTAAGTTTCCACAAAAATAAACCCCAAAAACTCATTTTTCCCCGGTCGCCTTATGTTTTTTTTTTTTTTTTAATTAGTCCGGCCCTCTAAAAGTTCAAATGCGGCCCCAAGGAAAAATTAAATGCCCACCCCTGGTTTAGGGTCTGAAACACGATCAAAACATGCATCTAAAAACGTATCCAAAAAACATACTGAAAACGCTGTGTGAACATCCCCTTACAGAAAATGAGTCTTTGTAGTGATTGCCTCAAAAGGTTGTGCCACAAAATATGAAGTTAAGGCACCATCATTTTTGTCCAGGCTGGTTTCATTACTTCGTCTTTTTAAATTTTTCATTTGAATCAGAATTCAAAAGCGACATTTGATTTTCATAAGTTGATTTTTCTTTAATAGAAGAGTGTCAACAATTTTGTTCACGTGTGAATCCTCTCCTTTCTGACAGTCTTCTATACACTTTTTCTCTTTCTTTCTTGCTCTCTGTTTGCTCTCCCTCTTTCTCTCTTTGGTTCTGAGAGTCTTTCCTAACCTGGTGTTGTAGACCTCTGCCTTCTTTCTGCTTTACTACTGGTAAGTGTGCAGTTGTCCTCTTATGTGCCAAAATAGCAGGTATCTACCTAAGGGCTTGTGCCCACGGCAGGTTTTTCAGTCGGTTTTACAGAAGGACCTTTTACATTGATTTAAATAGAAAATCCGTCGAGCTGTTCCAAAGGTCCTGGACCTTTTCGACGGCGATACGCGAGGAGCAGTGATTCCGCTGATTATGGCTGGCGGAATAATCTCAGCGGACTTGTGCGACCGCCCTCTTCCTTTTTGAGGCGGGACCCGTACTGCAACTACCCCATCATCTTCCTCCTCGTCCAGTGATGAAGCGCTCGCAATCAAATTATGCTGAAAAGACCACGTTGGATCCGCAATGTCGTCATCATCATCATCTACACAGGTGACTTCCTCGTCCTGACATTCTACATCCTGGAGCTGCGGGCTACAAGCAACAGACACTGCAAGGCGTTGCCGACTGCCCGGGATTTTTCCGATTGACCGGCTTCCTTCTGCTCCTCTGATGGCATCAGCGATTGGGCGTCAGAGCAGACAAAATCATCGTCTTTGGCCTCTTGATCTTTTGAAATGCCTTCTGACTCCCACCGCATTTTGTCTTCAAAGAGGTCTTCAGAAAATGGATTTCCCTCAGTGGTGAGTTGACATTTGGGCTGCCTTCGTTTCATGTTGGACGGATGCTGACGATGATGATGACGACATTTGTGGCCGTGACTGGGAGGACGAGGAGGTAAGACTGCTGGATGCAGGTTACATTAACCATTGAAGAACAGATTGGTGACGCTGTTCGTTACTGAAATTCACAGGGCACCGACCCAGCGATGACAGGCCTGACGGTCCTGCAACCGACGATCCACTGGCTTGCGTGTTGTCGCCAGCACTGGAAGTAGCACCTTCTCTCGTACCTCTACCTCCATGTCTTACACCCCTCTTTGCTCGCTTACCACCTGCAGTTCGCTCCATGTTCAGAAAGATAAAAATTAAAAAAGGTATGGAAGAGTTTTTGACAGTCTCTTATTGAAATACGGCAAATCACAGCTATTCTTAAATTGCTCTAATTTCCATCAGCCAACTAGGATTAGAAACAGAATTGTTTCTATCAAATATCTGTGAAATGCGGTCTGGTGTAAGAACCGTAACACCAAAATCAACAGTGTTCTTCCTTCAGTCCCTAGATTTACAACTGCCCAGTAGGACTAGCAATTGATAGTTTTCAACAAACTATCGTACAAATGCACATTACGCCAAACTGAGACGCACTGAGTGAAAAAAAAGTATTAAATAGTTATATGGATTGATATGCGTGCCTTCGCATCACTGACTACAGGCTAATTTACTATCAAATATGTATAACACAATATACGTACAACTGAGCTCTTTGCACCAATCTGAGAAGCACGGACTGCAATAAGAGTATTTAAGTCTTATATGGATTAATATGGCAGCCTTCGCACCACTGACTACAGGCGTAATTTACTATCAAATATGTATAACACAATATGCAGACAACTAAACTCTGCGCCAAACTGTGACGCATGGACTGCAATAAGAGTATTAAAATATTATATTGAGTAATATGGCAGCATTCGTACCACTGACTACAGGCGTAATTTACTATCAAATATGTATAACACAATATGCGTACAACTTGAACTCTTTGCTCCAAACTGTGACGCACGGACTGCAATAAGAGTATTTAAATATTATATGGATTAATATAGCAGCCTTCGCACCACTGACTACAAGCGTAATTTACTAGGAAATATGTGTAACACAATTTGCGTACAACTGAACTCTTTACGCAAAACAGACACACGGACTGTAATAAAAGTATTTTTAAAAATTATATGGATTAATATGGCGGCCTTCGCACCACTGGCTACAAGTGAATTTACTAGAAATATGTATAACACAATATCTGTACAACTGAATCTTTGCGCAAAACAGACGCAGGACTGCAATAAGAGTATTTAATATTATATGGATTAATATGGGAGCATTGACCACTGACTACCCGTAATTACTAGGAATTATGTTTAACACAAATCGTACAAAATCACTCTTTGCGCCCAAACAGACACCTGACTGTAATAAAGAGTATTTAAATATTATATGGAATTAATATGGCGGCCTTCGCTCCCCCTGACTACAAGCGTAATTTACTAGGAAATATGTGTAACACAATTTGCGTACAACTGAACTCTTTACGCAAAACAGACGCACGGACTGTAATAAGAGTATTTAAATATTATATGGATTAATATGGCAGCATTCGCACCACTGACTACCGGCGTAATTTACTAGGAAATATGTGTAACACAATTTGCGTACAACTGAACTCTTTACGCAAAACAGACGCACGGACTGAAATAAGAGTATTTAAATATTATATGGATTAATATGGCAGCCTTCGCACCACTGACTACAGGCGTAATTTACTAGGAAATATGTGTAACACAATTTGCGTACAACTGAACTCTTTGCGCAAAACAGACGCAGGGACTGCAATAAGAGTATTTAAATATTATATGGATTAATATGGCAGCATTCGCACCACTGACTACCGGCGTAATTTACTAGGAAATATGTGTAACACAAAATGCGTACAACTGAGCTCTTTGCGCCAAACAGACACATGGACTCAGTACAACTATTTAAAAGTTATAGGGATAAGTTAAGTCGGTTTTTGGGAACACTGACACATAGTGATTACAATAGAACTGAAAACACAGGGACAATTTCAACTGCTCTCAGAGGGCTGCTGGCCAAAAAGTGGTAGAAAACAATGCTTTTTAATTAAGTCACGAACACATTGAGCTGCAAATATCTTCTTTTAAGCATCTCCTCCTGCCGCCCAACACCGCATGATTGCAATAGAACTGAAACAGGACAATTTATGCTATAGGTCTGCTGCCAAAATGTAGAAAACAATTTTTCAATTGAAGATCACAGAACACACTGAGCTGAAAAATATCTTCATTTCAAATGCTTCTCCTCCTCCTATAACTATCTGTATACACATCCTGTGGGAAATATATCTACTTATATACCTGCCCGTGGGGACCTTTAACTATTTATATACCTGCCGATGGGGGCCTCTCACTATCTATGTACCTGCCTGTGGGGACATATAACTATCTATATACCTGCCTGACTGAGGGGAAGTATATCTATATACCTGCCTTACTGGGGGACATATCTATATACCTGCCTTACTGAGGGTAAAGAGTACGTTTCCACAAAAATAAACCCCAAAAACTCATTTTTCCCCGTTCACCTTATTTTTTTTTTTTTTTTAATTAGTCCGACCCTCTAAAATTTCAAATGCGGCCCCAAGGGAAAATTAATTGCCCACCCCTGGTTTAGGGTCTGAAACACGATCCAAACATGCATCTAAAAACGTACCCAAAACACATACTGAAAAAGCTGTGTGAACATCCCCTTACAGACAATGAGTCTTTGTAGTGATTGCCTCAAAAGGTTGTGCCACAAAATATGAAGTTAAGGCACCATCATTTTTGTCCAGGCCGGTTTCATTACTTCGTCTTTTTAAATTTTTCATTTGAATCAGATTTCAAAAGTAACATCTGATTTTCATAAGTTGATTTTTCTTTAATGGAAGAGTGTCAACAATTTTGTTCACGTGTGAATCCTCTCCTTTCTGACAGTCTTCTATACACTTTTTCTCTTTCTTTCTTGCTCTCTGTTTGCTCTCCCTCTTTCTCACTTTGGTTCTGAGAGTCTTTCCTAACCTGGTGTTGTAGACCTCTGCCTCTTTCTGCTTTACTGCTGGTAAGTGTGCAGTTGTCCTCTTATGTGCCAAAATAGCAGGTATCTACCTAAGGGCTTGTCCCCACGGCAGGTTTTTCAGTCGGTTTTACAGAAGGACCTTTTACATTGATTTAAATAGAAAATTCGTTGAGCTGTCCCCTCAGAACGGATTTTCCTCCAGACGTTTTTTTTTTACACTGCTGCCGTTTCTAAAAACTTAGAGCATGTTCATTCTTCCGCCTGGTTTTCAGGCAGAAGATGTACGTCAGTAGCTGAGGGATGATGGGCAAATCCATAAACGACGGACAGAAACGACCCCCAAAACCACGGAAAAGATGTCAAAATACCAGCCAGATTTTTAAATCAGATTCCGGCCTGTATTTTAACCTGCCGTGTGGACGTGCCCTAACACTACCTAAAACTTTTCAACTCACAACTTTAACTCCAATTTCAACTCTTATATGTGCTTGCATCCTCCTCCCTTCTTCTTCCAATGGTCCCTCTGAAATTTCTACTGATAGTGGAGTTTAAAACACCAGTATTCCTAAAGTAAAGTGAAAAGTCATATACCCGGTACCTCCCGTTAGGGTGCGTTCACTCTTGAAAAAGTTCACTCTGTTTGTAATGACTCTATATAGTATATGAGTTTCACTTTTTGAATTAAATTCCTGACAAACAAAATTGGGCTGATCTTCTAATTTATTGAGAAACACCCATATAACATAAACTGGTAGAAAGTTCCATCATATGCAACTGGCTGGCAGTAGAAAGTCTTTAAGATCATAATGAAATGAAGTAACAGTGTATTTCAGAAAAAGATATCATGTAACTGTAAGCAGCCATAATAAACAGACCACTGACACTGTTCATACTGTGGGTAGTTTTGACGGCAAACCTGCATTGGTTTGTCTAGCCACTGCAATGGCATCTTTTTTTATCCCCTACAAGAGAAACTGACAGGAGGGACAACTGGGCCATTAAGTTTGGTTTGCTCTTTATTGCTGAATTGTGTGGTATCCCCATCATTGATGGCCAGAGCTGTCTGAGGGCTTCTGAAAGAAGTATATAGATACAGGGCCATTTTATCCAATTTGCACACCAGGCAGTTGCCCGGGGAGCCCACAAGTATAGAGGCCCCAAGTGGGGAATGCGTCTCCCAGGAATCCAGTACATATGATGTGGATCCCGGGGTCATAAATGCTTACTTACTGTAACTGTTTGTGTGTTCTTAGGATGTGCACGTATTTAACAACCTACACCAGTGTATTTGGTGTGATGATTTTGGTGTGCTCATGGTTGATTAGAAAGCAGGGTCTCATGTTCTGTCATGTTTTGGCATGGCTAGAGGCCTGGCCTGGAGCAATGTAATGAATTTGGAAAGGGCCCACTGTACCGCTATGTCCAGGGGGTTAAAATGTTAAGACAGTCTTGTGTAGATATACAGTATACAAGTCTAAAAAAAGATTGTCAGCCGGTAATCAATCATCCTACAAACTCAACTACAAGATATTTTCTATAGAAAATAAACATAATGTGAACATTCTAAACATTTTCCAGTCTGTTTGAAGTACCAAAGAAGGAGAAAAATGATAAAACACTGTTATGAAAGAATACCTTTATGAATTACACTGACAAACATGTCCGGACATTGTGTGACACTAAACTTGGTTCACCAGCTTATACCACCCCAGTGAGAATTTAATGGACTATCTAAAGTGGACCTCTAATTTTAAACAAATTTCAATAAATCAGTAGTACATACTTACAGACCCCAGAGTAAACATAAATCTAGACTAGACCCCCTAAAAACAGACTATGGGCTTTTTTTGGCATTCCAACCATAAAAAGGACCTAGATGGATCATTGATAGGATGCACAGTTTATCATCTTTGACTAATTTGTTGAGCATTACATATGGGTATTACACACTTGCAGTATTGGGGCATCAGCGACAAATCAGATTCTAAAATACTGTCTCAAACCCTCCAACAGTGGGAAAGTTGCTGTCAATCCAGTTACTTAGATAAAGGGGCAGTGACATTACTTTCACTAGTAAATCCTTTTATTGTGCAGCCATGCCTCTTAGGTGCTGCTTTATCTACAGCAATATGCATTAATCCCTTAATGAGACAGGATGTATGGGTACATCATGGCGTTAGTAAGCCTCTATGAACTGGGCTTCGATAATCATGCTACATAAGAGGCTGGAGTGGGCTGCTTACTGCAGCTTAACCCTACTGTTAATAGCAAGGAACAGAGCCGGCTTTGCTCCCTGCTGTTTAACCCTGAATACGGTGCATGGATTGCAGACATGGTATTTAAATGAATGAGAGACGGTGCTGTCCACCTTTCCTCACTCTAATTGGCATCCCCACAGTGAGATTGCAGGGTGCCAATCCATTAACATGGCAACTGAAAGCCTAATAAAGCCACCGTGTTTTTGGTTCTGTTACTTAGTTTACAGAAAAGAAGGCTTCAGATGACATAATAAATATGTTTAAATATGTTAAAGGTCAATATAGAGTTCTCGCTCAAGATCTATTTATACCCAGGACTGTAAAGAGAACAAGGAGGCATTCTCTATGTCTAGAGGAAAAGAAGTTTCTACATAAACATAGAAATTGCTTTTTAAAGTATAAAATTTGAAATCACCCCACTTTTACCATGTTAAAAATACAAAAAAATACACATAATTGCTATTGTTGCGTCTGTAAAAGTCAGATAAATTAAAATATAACATCATGTATCCCATGCACTAAACACTGTAGGAGACAACAATGAAGATATTGCACTTTGACACAATGTAAAGGAGTCAGTGTACAACTTGTATAATGGGGTAAATTTGGTGTGCCCTCAAAATAACTCCACACACAGCCATCAATATCTAGACTGATGGTAACAAAAGTGAGTACAGCCCTAAGTGAAAATGAACAAATTATGCCCAATTTGCCATTTCTCCTCCATAGTGTCATGTGATTAGTTGTGATTAGTTAGTGTTACAAGGTCTCGGGTGTGAATGAGGAACTGGTGTGTTAAATTAGGTGTTATCACTTTCCCACTCTCTCCTACTGGTCACTAGAAGTTCAACATGGCACCTCATGGCAAAGAACTGTATGAGGAACTGAAAGAAAGAATAGTTTTTCTAAAAAAGATGGCCTAGGAAGATTGCAGACACCCTGAAACTGAGCTGCAGCATGGTGGCCAATAACATGGAGGGGTTTAACAAGACAAGTTCCACGCTGAAGAGGCCTCGCCATAGTTAACCAAAGAAGTTGAATGCACGTGCTCAGTATCATATCTAGAGATATATGAGTGCTGACAGCATTGCTGCAAAGGTTAAAGGAGTGGGGCATCAGCCTGGCAGTGGTAAGACCATGCCACCACACTTAATCAAATTGGTCTGCATGGCTGTTATCCCATAAGTTAGCCTCTTCTAGATATGATGCACAGTAAAACCCGAAAACAGTTTTCTGAAGACAATCGATTACTGGAACCATGTTATGTAGTCTGATAAGACCAAGATTAACTCATTTGGTTCAGATGATGTCAAGAGTGTGTGGTGGCAACCAGGTACAGAGTACAAAGACAAGTGTGTCTTGCCTATAGTCCAGCATGGTGGTGGGAGTGTAATAGTTTGGGGCTGCATGAATGCTGCCGGCCATTCGAAGTTGTAGTTTAGTGAGGGAACCATGAATGCCAACATGTACTGTGGCATGATGAAGCAGAACATGATCCCCTCTCTTAGGAAACTGGGCCACAGGGCAGTATTCCAACATGATAATTACCCCAAACTCACCTCCGAGATGACCACTGCCTGGCTAAAGAAAATGAGGGTAAAGGTGCTGGACTGGTAAAACATGTCTCCAGACCTAAACCCTATTGAGCATCTGTGGGGCATCCTGAAACGGAAGTTGGAGGAACGCAAGGTCTCTGACATCCACCAGCTCCATGATGTCATCATAGAGGATTCCAGTGGCTGCGAACTGTGAAGCTCTAGTAAACTCCATGCCCAAGAGAGTTAATGCAGTGCTGGAACATAATGGTGGCCGCACAAAATATTGACACTTTGGCACAATTTGTCTATTTTCACTTAATGGCTGTGTGTTGAATTATTTGCTTCATTTTTCATTACCCTTTTCATTGATTGCCATTTCAATAAATTAATTAGTTTGAAATGGCTGCATGATGACCCCTCCAAATGTAGAGTAGGTCATCAATATAATGTCCAAACCACACAACGGATTTCCTGTGTGGATCGGATCGCCCACCAAGCCATATAGATTTTGGCTAAAAATGGTGAGACTCTCGTCTGCATTGTTGCCTCCATAATTTGTAAGTAAAAAACACCATTAAACATAACAAAAATTGGTGGCTCAAAAGAAATAATAAGTTGAGATCAAATAATTAGACAAAATATCACTATATGTACTGTAAGTAGATAAGAACCAATGAAGCACTACCAGAGCTAGATCATGCAATGTGATGGACATCTGACATCTGCAGTTATTCATACATCCATATTTATCCATAAATGGGTAACGGCAGATGTCAGTTTGTTATATACCAGCATACTGCATGATTTAGCTCTGGTAGGGCTTCGTTGGTTCTTATCTACTTATTTTTCTCTTGTGGTGATGTACAGATGTAGCAGAACTAAACAGAACATATATTGCACCGTGATATCATGGCACAGAATTTTATCTCAACTTTTTCAATGCTTTTGTTTACAGATAAGAGCAGAAAATATGAAAAGCCGTGATATCACGGTCAAGCTGTACTCTGCTACATCTGTATATGGAGGTTGGCTACAGTCCCTTAGACTTTAAATGGTTGAACTATATGTGTCGCTGTATTAACAGAAATATCGAGCTATTTGGAGCCTTAACCAAAGCCTTTAACATGTTTGTTTATCATTTTCTTTCTAATCCCCTGAGACAATTATTTTCTTAGCTTTCTTTGGAACAGGTACCCACCATGATATGAACAGCAAAATGACTACTTTTCACTCATTAAATAGGCAGACTGACTGTTACAAGTTTGAAGACATCTATGATGACCTAACTACAGGACACACAAGTTTAATCTGTCCTATGACCAAATTATTTACAATCTTTCTTAGGGGTGCCATAATTTTCATCCAGGCCACTTTCTCTAGTTTTATACTTCTTTTTTTGTGAAACCACAACTCAGATACAATTGCTGATTAGAAGTAGTTGATCTTTTGTCAGTAATCAGTTTCAGTTATTATTATTTTTGACAGTTTCATGTTATTTGAGTGACTGAGGGTATCAATAAATTCATCCACAACATCATCAACATAGGCCTTTCAAATTGATTGGGATAAGTACTGGAGAAACTATAATGAAAACATTTCTCATCACACGAGTTGTAGCTGTGTTGGTCCTTTCTTGGTAACAAAGGAACGTGGTTAATTTCAAATCTCTGGCTGTTTCACAACAGGTTCTCCTCTCTTTTTTTCTGTGTGCCTGTGCACTCTAGATGCTCCTTTTTAGCAGTCTGAGCATTCTTCCTCCATTCTGCCTCACAAAAGTTAATGTTGTAAATTTGTGTAAACTACACACAGAACATAAAATTAAGTTCGCTTACGCATTTCAGGCTTTTAAGCTATGTTCACACAGCATAACTGCGGGGTGTACAGTATGCCCTGCAATTACGGCAGGTGTTTGGGAGTCACGCTGATCGGCGCATACTGCTGCGATTCGGGGAGGCCCGCAGGCCCCATAGACATGCATTACGATCTTATTGTACGCACGGGGAGAGGAGGCGTAATAGATATGCATTACGATCGTATTGTACGCCCAAGGAGAGGAAGCGTAATCCATAGTTCTCTATTGATTACCATAATTCCGGTGCCCATCTCGCTTGTATTAGAGCGCCGAAATTTGACCGTGTGAACATGGCCTTAGACAGCCCTTACTCATAGCATAATTAGCAACACATAGTGAAGTAATATATAAGACTCACTAACCAATAAAAATCCACAATGATAACACATGATCACTAGTGTTGAGCGATTATTATCGACAAAGTTGAAATCGGGACACTTTTTATGGTGATCGGATTTTTTAGCTCATGCGATAATTTAGATTAAAATCTGTGCATCATCTATTAAGATCACGCCATTTTCGGCGCTTCCTGTAATTTTGGCGGCCAGCAAATCAGATTACAGAATAGAGCAGGGTGAGATGTGTGTGCGACGTCATGACTGGGATGTGTATGGTTGCGATTGGCTGGAAAAATCACATGACCTCGTTTTACATAGAACAGCGTTTCCTGTTCAGCCTCAGTGTCTCCCAGCGTCTCAGAGCAGAAGGACGTGCGCTCTGCTTGTGTCCAAACAGCTCAGTGAAATTATTATATTTCTTCACAGAGAAACCTCTTTCTGTTAGCTGAGCTCTTACAATTTAGTTAGATCAGAGATTGTAAGATTTTATATAGTTAGGTATAGAATTTTAACGGAGCATCTCCTGCTGTAAAGTCACGGGGGGGCGCGGAGGGGGGGCCCCCGCGGGTGAACACAGACAAGCTCTATAAAGAATACTGGATAAAGTTCACCAAGACTTAGTATAGACATTGCAATAGCTTTATTATTAACAGTTTTCTATTGAAATATTTCCTGGATATTGGGCAGCCTGAACTTATAGGATACACATCATTTCTAGTAACTGCAGGTCTCTTTGTTAGCTGCAAAACTCCACTTTTATTATCAGTATACATTTCAGATAGGTGTTCATTTTTCAAATTTGCCCATTCCCCCTTTGTTGATATATCTACTTGCACTTAAATTAGAATCCAGCAAGTCAGCAGAGGTTGATAGGTGCCAAAAATACCTTGTAATATCCGAATAAATTTCAGATACGTGTTTTTTGACTTTGGCACCCTACAGCTTTGTTCATTGAGGCACCTTGCACTTAAATGTGAATACTGCAATTTTTTAGTCACCACAGGTGAATTGAAAGGTGCCAAAAAATACCGTAGATAATCCGAATACATTACATAAACGTCTTTTATACACATTGGCGCAGGCCCGCTTTGTTGTAAGATCTACTTTGCAGTTAAATTTGATTACAGACATTGTGTAGTCACCACAGGTGAATTGTTTAGGTGCCAAAAATACTTTTATTATCCAAATACATTACAGATACGTGTTTTTTGACTTTGGCGCACCACAGCTTTGTTCATTGAGGCACCTTGCACTTAAATGTGAATACTGCAATTTTTAGTCACCACAGGTGAATTGATAGGTGCCAAAAATACCTTGTATTATCCGAATACATTACAGATACGTGTTTTTTGCACTTTTGCCCAGTCCAGATTTGTTGATAGAGCCACCTTGCAGTTAAATTTGAATCCAGCAATTGTGTAGTTACCACAGGTGAATTGATAGGTGCCAAAAATACCTTGTATTATCCGAATACATTACAGATACGTGTTTTTTGCACTTTTGCCCAGTCAAGATTTGTTGATAGAGCCACCTTGCAGTTAAATTTGAATCCAGCAATTGTGTAGTTACCACAGGTGAATTGATAGGTGCCAAAAAATACCTTTTATTATCCGAATACATTACAGATACGTGTTTTTTGACTTTGGCGCACTACAGCTTTGTTCATTGAGGCACTTTGCACTTAAATGTGAATACTGCAATTTTGTAGTCACCACAGGTGAATTGAAAGGTGCCAAAAATACCTTGTATTATCCGAATAAATTTCAGATACGTGTTTTTTGACTTTGGCGCACTACAGCTTTGTTCATTGAGGCACCTTGCACTTAAATGTGAATGCAGCAATTTTGTAGTCACCACAGGTGAATTGAAAGGTGCCAAAAATACCTTGTATATCCGAATACATAACAGATACGTGTTTTTTCACTTTGGCGCAGGCCAACTTTGTTGATAGATCTACTTTGCAGTTATATTTGAATCCAGCAATTTTGCTTTGATTTGAGGGATTTGAGAATAGCTGTGATTTGCCGTCTTTTAATAAGAGACTTTCCAAAACTCTTCCATACCTTCTCAAATTTGTATATTTCTGAACATGGAGCGAAATTCAGGTGGTAAGCGAGCAAAGAGGGGGGTAGGACATGGAGGTAGAGGTACGAGAGAAGGTGCTCCTTCCAGAGCTGGCGACAACACGCATGCCAGCGGATCGTCAGTTGCAGGACCGTCAGGCCTGTCATCGCTGGGTCAGGGCCCTGTGAATCTCAGTAACGAACAGCGTCGCCAATCTGTCCTTCAGTGGTTAATGCAACCTGCATTCAGCACAATTGTCATGTTTTGAATTTTTGGGGGCATTTTGCTGTGAAATGCAGCTAGACTACAGGTCCTATTGTAAAAAATGTGGTTTCTAACAGACATTTGTTCTTCACAATTGTCAAGAGTGGCTCAAGGGTGATGGTGCTGTCAGAAACAGGAATAGGTAGGACACTGTTAATGGACACATATTGCAAAATGACTTGTTTTTGCAAGATCTTTTACATAGCTATCAATCCCTGTATTGAGACAACCCATTTAATACAATTAAAAAAGAGAAACAAAGACATGGTGGGATTCCATCCTATTTTAAAAATGTGTTTTCTAGAATTAAACTACTAAAAAACTTGCATGTACAAAATAGCTGGTAAAAAAATTCCTCTGAATTGTACAAGGGAGGTACAGGAAAACTTGACCAGATGTAGGTTATTCAGAGGACATGGAGTATGGAGCACGGACAGAGAACAAAGTACAGAGACAATTTCCTCCAGCACGTTGAGTAAAATGAGAAAAAGAATGCCAAGAAAAAGGGCACCTGGGTGGAACAGGAGCGTTAACCACCAGTATTTCCAAGTGAAGCTCAATTGGTCCGCACTCATACGGAGGGGCAAGCGCTACCCAGGACAGGGACAGTATATGTCCAGTGAAACTAAAATGGTGGTTGAAAGACTCCTTTTTCCGGCACTTTTTTAAATGTGGGGGTCATGCAGGTTTGGGGCTCATGCTGTGGCCCAGGACAGGTATAGTCAATGTCCAGTGAAACTAAAATGGTGGTTGAAAGACTCCTTTTCCCGGCACTTTTTAATCTGGGGGTCAGACAGGTTTAATGGTCATTCTGCGGTACAGGACAGATATAGTCAATGTCCAGTGAAACTAAAATGGTGGTTGAAAGACTCCTTTTCCCGGCACTTTTTAATCTGGGGTCATGCAGGTTTGGGGCTCATGCTGTGGCCCAGGACAGGTATAGTCAATGTCCAGTGAAACTAAAATGGTGGTTGAAAGACTCCTTTTCCTGGCACTTTTTAATCTGGGGGTCATGCAGGTTTGGGGCTCATGCTGTGGCCCAGGACATGTATAGTCAATGTCCAGTAAAACTAAAATGGTGGTTGAAAGACTCCATTTTCCGGCACTTTTTAAATGTGGGGGTCATGCAGGTTTTGGGCTCATGCTGTGGCCCAGGACAGGTATAGTCAATGTCCAGTGAAACTAAAATGGTGGTTGAAAGACTCCTTTTTCCAGCACTTTTTAATCTGGGGTCATGCAGGTTTGGGGCTCATGCTGTGGCCCAGGACAGGTATAGTCAATGTCCAGTGAAACTAAAATGGTGGTTGAAAGACTCCTTTTTCCGGCACTTTTTAATCTGGGGTCATGCAGGTTTGGGGCTCATGCTGTGGCCCAGGACAGGGACAGTATATGTCCAGTGAAACTAAAATGGTGGTTGAAAGACTCCTTTTTCTGGCACTTTTGAATCTGGGGGTCATGCAGGTTTGGGGCTCATGCTGTGGCCCAGGACAGGTATAGTCAATGTCCAGTGAAACTAAAATGGTGGTTGAAAGACTCCTTTTTCCGGCACTTTTTAATCTGGGGTCATGCAGGTTTGGGGCTCATGCTGCGTTCCAGGACAGGGATATTCAATGTCCAGTTCAAGTAAGATGATGGTTCAAATCATACTGCCTTCTGGCACTTTTTAATTTGTGGGTGATGCAGGTTTAAGGGTCATGCTGTGGTACAAGACAGGGATAGTGAATGTTGTGTGGGTTTTTTTCTGCGGCTTTTATAACATATAAATACAGTAATTCAAATTCTGTAAACTCTTCTCATTGGTCGGCAGAAACCAACAAATCAGATTAGGAGCGACAGTGAACCATTATAACCTATGGAGAAGTATTGACCAGGCGGCAGATATGAATCCACCAATCATATGTAGTGCGTCTATTTTGAGTGGAGCAAGAAGGGTGCGGTAGAAGGGCGCCCTAAAAGTTATTACTGTCTATGGGAAATATTCTAGTACTGTGATTGGTTGGGGGGAAGAGGGGCTCGTCCTGCTTAGCCAATCAGCGGGTAAGCTACTTATCTCATAGAGTTCTATGGGGAAAAGAAATGCAGAGCGAGCTCTGTTTGTGATTGGCTCAGTTAAAAGAGGCGCGGTTATTTGGGCCAATGGAAGAGCGAGCGATGCTCTTATGTGTTTTCTAATGCAATCTATAATAAAACTGTACATGGCAGAAATCATATGATAAGACTCACAAAGTTGTACCGATCTCTATATAAAATTAACAATAATATGGGGGTAACGAAAAAAAAAATTAATTCAATAAATTCCCTTTTATTTCTTTAATTTCATTAGCCAATGATCCATAATATGGGTGTAACGAAAATAAAGAAATAAAAATGAATTTATTGAATTAATTAATGGCTAAGAGCAAAGCATTGAACTATTCTGAAGTGGCTTCTATGAGTCCTGAACACAATCCTACTGAACATCTGTGGAAGGAGCTAAAACCTTTAGTTTGAAGAAGGCACATGTGCACCTGAGACATCTGGAGCAGTTTGTTTAGGAGGAGAAGGTCAAAATACCTACAGAAACGGACAGGAGTCTCATTGAGAGTTAGGCTATGTTAACACGGCAATAACTGGGACAAATTTCAGCCCGTAATTCGTGCCGTACTGTGCTCAAATACGGGCGAAATACGTCCCAGTCATTACGGTAATCCACAGTTCTCATAGAGAACTATGGATTACATGTCAATTATTCATGCCGTATACGCGCCGTGAATAATGAATGTCTATGGGGCCGGCGGGCTGCCGGCCTCCCCGCTCCCGCTCCGGAGCACATGGCATAATTGCGGGCGAAATATGCCCCACAATTACGCCGTAAATAAGCTGTGTGAACCCTGCTTTACGGAAGTTGTTTATTTGCAGTGGTTGCCTCAAAAGGTTGTGCAACAAAATATTAAGTTAAAGGCACCATCTTTTTTGTCCAGGCCGGTTTCATTAGTTTGTTTTTTTAATAATTTTTCGGTTGAACCAAAATTCAAAAGTAACGTCCGATTTTCATTAGTTGATTCTCAGCAAATTAAATGTTTTTATTATTTTTGTCAATTTTAAGTTATTTCAGTGACTATTGTGTTTTTTTTTTTATTTAATGGAAGGGTATCAACAATTTTGTTCATGTGATAATTATCTCCTAACAGTATTCAATACACCTTTTATCTCTCTTTCTTGCTATCTGTCTGATTACCATCTTTTTTACTTTGGTTCTGAGAGTCTTTCCGTAGGCTGGTGTTATAGACCTCTGCTTCTTTCTACTTTACTGCTGGTAAGTGTGCAGGTGACCCCTCACATACCACAACAGCAGGTACCTACTAAACACTACCTAAAACTTCAACCCACAACTTTAAGGGTATGTGCACACGGCGTGTTGGATCCGTGTTTAGATGAGTGTTTGGACATGCATCTAACAATGTCCAGTGTGTTGTCGTAGCTTAATAAAGCTTTTCAGATGTTGATCGAGTTTTCAAATTAAAAATGAGTTGAAGGTAAAAGGGTGTTTTACACTGCTTTCAATGTAAAACACTCATCGGTGTTTAGACTAGTGATCACTGATGTGTGTTTTACATGCGTCTTTATGATGCGTCTTTCTGATCCGAAAGACACAACAGACACTCTATTTAAAACTATAGTGTGTGTTCCTGCTGTAGCCAAAACGCATCCAAACAAGCACCTGCGTGTTGGATGCATGTTGGACGCGATTTACACAACACTTTTGGATGCATTTTTCGGATCCAAAATGGATCCAATATCATTTGACTTTTATATGTGTTTCTCCATCCCTTCTTCTTCCAAGAGTCTCCTGGAATTTCTCCTGATTGACTGCAGGTGACATATAATATTGACGCTTAAATCATCGGTATCCCTAAATTAAAGTGCAAATTCATACACACATGGTACATATAATAAAATTAACCACTGGCAGAAGCTAAAGGGTGCTTTCACACAGCGCAGTTTTGGTATACTCCGATTAAACTACCTTTACTACCAGCAAGCTTCTTTCAGTTGTCTAAATTGTTCAAAAAGGTTTTTCAAGTAAGTACCGTATAAACTCGATTATAAGCCAAGTATAATACTTGAGTCATTGTCGGCGCTCGGGCACTGTGACGGCCCAGGTGACGGCAGGGACACTTCTGCTACTTGTGACTTCGCAGGGAGCGCATATAGCATAATGCCCGAGTAAGCCGACAGCGTCCGGGTGCTGCCGTGGCCCGAGCGCTGTCAGTTATCTCTTCACCTGTATGCGACTCCTCTGGGAGCGCATACAGGTGAAGATACCACTGCAGAGCAGAGAGCGAGCATTCCCTGCTACGCAGTGGACTCTGGACGGCCGCCTGCGCCGCCTGATGATATCATGCCGCCTGTGCCAGAAGACGGAGCACCCGAGAGTCAGAGCAGCGAGGGAGTGAGGTAAGTGCTTATATATATATATATATATATATATATATATATATATATATATATATATATATATATATATATATATAGCTATACCTGCCTATAAGGGATATTTATCTGCCTATAACCTGTCTATGAGGACATATACCTGCCTATAACCGGTCTATACTTGCCTATAGCCTGTCTATTGGACAAATATCTGCCTATAACCTGCCTATACCCTGCCTATAGGGACATATAACTGCTTATACCAGCCTATGGAGGACATATACCTGCCTATAAGGACATACATCTGCCTATAACCTGTCTATACCTGCCTATAAGGACATATACCTGCCTATAGGCACATATATCTGTCTATAACCTGCCTATGGGAACATATGCCTGCCTATAACCTGCCTATGGGGGACAAATACCTGCCTATAACCTGCCTATGGGGGACAAATACCTGCCTATAACCTGTCTATGGTGGACATATACCTGCCTATGGGACATTAAATTGCCTATGGCAATTTGTCTATACCTGCCTATGTAATTTTATTGGTATCCATTTTTTTTTAATTTACCAGTAGCCGCTGCATTTTCCACCCTAGGCTTATACTCGAGTCAATAAGTTTTCCCAGTTTTTGTCGCAAAAGTAGGTGCCTCGGCTTATATACGGGTCGGCTTATACTCGAGTATATACGCTAATCAATTACTGTGTGTGAAGTCTTGTGGACTAGGCAATGTTAACACGGTTTATTGTCGGCGTAATTGCGGGGCCGGATTTCGCCCCGCAATTACGCCGGCAGCCGTGTGGGGGGGGGGGGCGGGGGGCTGTCCCCATAGACACACATTATACACGGCGCGTACACGCAAAATATGATGAGCGTGTCACTTTCACCCCCCGCGCCGGATTCGCCGAGCGGGCAGAAGAGACGGAATCCACAGTTCTCTATGAGAACTGTGGATTACCGTAATGACCGGGACGGATTGGAGCCGTACTGCAGCGCAAATCCGGCACGCAGTATGGCTCCAATCAGCGCCCAAATAAGCCGTGTGAACGAGGCCTTAGGGTGATTTCATACAGTGCGTATTTGATGCGTTTGTTTAATGCACCGGCCCCACAGACAGTCATTACTCGCGGCGCTTGGGCGCCGTGAATAAATGACATGTCACTTATCTCCCCGCGTTTCGTATTGTACGCCTGGGGAGAAGAGGCGTAATCCATAGTTCTCTATGAGAACTGTTGATTAACGTAATGACTGGGGCGCTCGTATTTGAGTACAGTACGCCGCGAAAAGCGCCCCAATTTCCCCCGTGTGAACATAACCTTACAAACACACTAATTGATTACTTAAATTCCAAACAGTTTAGATAAGTGAAAGAAGCTTGCTGGTAGTAAAAGCAGTTTATTGGAGCGCAGTTAAAACTGCACCAAAACTGCGCTGTGTGAAAGCACCCAAACTGTATGTAAGGCCATATCTGCACAGTTCTGGATTTTGGTCAGTTTTTCAGCAGAGTCAGTGTTCTGATTCCGCCAAAAATCTGACTGTACCCAGTGTTGTGTAAACCTCAATATAAAATCCATGCTGTAGTCTACACAACACAGACTTTTTACTGAGTGTTTCCTAAACCGCCATCTGTCCAGCAAAATATAGAACATGTATATTCATAGTTGCCAACTTTTGAAAATGAAAAAGCAGGAGATTTTAGACGGCAAAAATTTGCATGGACACACCCATCTTTCCGGTATGCCCCACCCCCTTCAAAAAGCCACACCCACTCCACCTAACTGCATAACGGCTTTGGAAGAAAGCCAGGTAGATGCCCTTATAGCCAGGTAGTAACCCCCCATAAGCAGGTAGTGCCCCTTACAGGCAGGTAGATGCCCTCTTGTAGCCAAGTAGATGCCCCTCTGTAGCCAGGTAGGTGCCCCCCTTTGTTAGTCAGGTAGGTGTCCCCATTGTTGCCAGGTAGGTGCCCCCATTGTTTGCCAGGTAGTGCCCCCTCTGTTGCCAGGTAGTGCCCCCATTGTTACCAGGTAGATGCCCCCATTGTTGCCAGGTAGATGCCCCCTCTGTTGCCAGGTAGATGACCCCTCTGTTGCCAGGTAGTGCCCCCATTGTTGCCAGGTAGTGCCCCCTCTGTTGCCAGGTAGATGCCCCCTCTGTTGACAGGTAGATGTCCCCTCTGTTGCCAGGTAGTGCCCCCATTGTTGCCAGGTAGTGCCCCCATTGTTGCCAGGTAGTGCACCCATTGTTGCCAGGTAGTGCCCCCTCTGTTGCCAGGTAGTTGCCCCCTCTGTTGCCAGGTAGTGCCCCCAGTGTTGCCAGGTAGTGCCCCCTCTGTTGCCAGGTAAATGCCCCCTCTGTTGCCAGGTAGTGCCCCCACTGTTGCCAGGTAGTGTCCCCAGTGGTGCCAGGGTGTTGTCCCCTCTGTTGCCAGGTAGTGCCCCCATTGTTGCCAGGTAGTGCCCCCTCTGTTGCCAGGTAGATGCCCCCTCTGTTGCCAGGTAGTGCCCCCTCTGTTGCCAGGTAGATGTCCCCTCTGTTGCCAGGTAGTGCCCCCCTGTTGCCAGGTAGATGTCCCCTCTTGTTGCCAGGTAGTGCCCCCTCTGTTGCCAGGTAATGCCCCCTCTGTTGCCAGGAAGAGCCCCCATTGTAGCCAGGTAGTGCCCCATTGTAGCCAGGTAGAGACCCCTTATAGCTAATAAAAATAAAATAATAAAATCCACTCACCTCACCAGGCTCCTGCAGCGCTGCCAGCTCCCGACCGATCTCCTCAGCGGCGCAGGGGGAAGTGAGAGCAGCCGCGCGTCACTCCCCTGCAGCCGCGCGTCACTTACCCTGCGCCGCTGACCTGTATGTGCGGCGCACACACTGGCGCCGTACATACAGGGGGAGGAGGGAGCGATCCCTCCTGCCTCCTCCCAGCACAGCGAGACTCCGGGCGGGTGAAGCGGGCGCAGCGGCCACTTCACCCGCCTGTAGGAGCGGCCCGGCGGCGCCAGTGTAGCGCACTAGCGCTACTCCGGCGCCGCGGCCATTTAAAGAGCCCCCGCCACCTGCTGGCGGCGGGAGGAATGCCAACTCCCCCGGGAGGGCGGGAGGGGACCCCAAATAGCGGGACCCCCCCGCCAAAAACGGGAGAGTTGGCATGTATGTGTATATTACACTGGAGATTCCCAGGGAATCCGAAATCTGACCGTTTTTTTTGCGCAAAACGACGCAGCGAACTTAAAATACCATCGAAATTCTGACAGTATTTTAAGTTAACTGTGTAGACATAGCCTAACACTGGTCTCACACTCTAGAGCAGCAGCAGGAGCTACATTGTATATAACAGCAAACTCTGTCACTGCTAGAGACTGCTCTAGGAACAGAGATGTGTCACAGCTTTATTCTTAAAATGGTTTTGGCTCAGAGAGCTACAGCCCACTTCTACAGACTGTGGTACTGCACTGTGAAAATATATAGTAGGTGCTTCTTAACAGGTTAAAGTAAATGATTAAACATTATACAGTAAGTTCATTAACTTTCTTCTGTGATAGCACAAAATTTAGGACCTAAAAATGTAAATCTGGTCCTGCAGTACAGTATTATACACAAATGGTACGATAGAGCCACTGATGTATATAAACCTCCTAATATACAAATGAAGAGACGTCACTTCTATTCTGTGACATCTACATAATACAGACAGTGGTGATTATCACACATCACATCCTAGAAGTAACCCAGCAGCAATGAAGACTTTCCTGCTCCTCTTCCTATCACTGAGCTGCTTGTCAGGTGACATTACTAGAACATTAGAAGAAAGAGATTCCTATCACTCTGATGAGATGTTTATAAGGATGTAACCTTATTCTCTGTATTTTCCAGGTGTCCAGTCTCAAGCACAACTTGTCCAGTCATCGGACCAAGTGGTGATAAAGCCCGGGAATTCACATGGACTCTCATGTAAAGCTTCTGGATTCACCTTCAGTGACCACTGGATGAGCTGGGTTAGACAGACACCTGACAGAAGATTACAATGGATCGCTCAGATTAACCCTGATGGTAGTGGCACTTGGTACTATGATGACTCTGTTAAAGGACGATTCACAATCTCCAGAGATAACAGTAACAACATGTTATATCTACAAATGAACAACATGAAGGAGACTGAGGACACTGCCGTGTATTACTGTGCTAGACACACACTGATAGAAGACTGTTTCTGACTGTGACATAAACTGGTAGAAAGTTCCATCATGTAACACTAGGTGGCAGCAGAAATTATTTAATATCATAATGAAATGAAGTAACTGTGTAATTCTGAAAAAAATATCATGTAACGGCAGGCAGCTGTAATATACAGATCACAGCTATCGCTGACACATAAGTAAGACTCTGTTCATACTTGTAGTGGGTAATTTTGATGGCAAGCCTGCATTAGTTTGTCTAGCCACTGCCAGGACACCTTTTTATTCCTTAAAAGAGAAACTAACAATAGAGTCAACTGGGCCAATAAGTTTAGTTTGCTATTTGCTACTGATTTGTGTGGTATCCCCATCATAGATACCCAGAGTTGTCTGAGGCCTGAAAGAACTATTTAGATACAGATCCATCTTATCTATTGTGCACACCAGGCAGTTGCCCAGGGAGCCCACAAGCATAGTGTACCCAAGTGGGGAATGTATGTCCCAGGAATCTGCTGTGACATATGCTGTAGATCCCTGGATCATAATTGTTTATTTAACTGTTTGTGTGTTCTTATGATGTGCAAACAATTAAAGCCCATTAGGCTCCACTGCATAGCTTTAGGATTGTATCTTCAGCGCTTCACCGAGCACAGTACATACAAAGGAAGAAGGTAGGAGGGAAACAATCCCTCCTGCTTTCTTTCTGTACTAGCAGCTGCACCGAGTGTGCAGCTGCTGACTGACTGAGTCAGGGAGATCGCGGCGGCCTGGAAAACACATGGCCGCGGGCCGGATTTGGCCCGCGGGCATTGTGTTTGACACCCGTGCATTAGATGCTGCAGTCAATAGTGATTTTGGCATACAAGTGCTTTGGCAGAGGGTGTGGATTATTAAAGCTCTACTCACCCACTGCTTATTAACAGTAATAGGTAGAAAACTAACAGGGGCAGTTGGGCAGGGCAGGTGGACGCTCATGAATTTACAAAAGTGAGCAACACAGTTTTGTAAATATTGCATTATATCTTTTCATGAGACAACAATGAAGATATTGCACTTTGACACAATGTAAAGTAGTCAGTGTACAACTTGAATAACGGTGTAAATATAGTGTGCCCTCAAAATAACTCAAGCGTGTGTTGCGGTAACCAGCTACAGAGTATAAAGACAAGTGTGTCTTGCCTATAGTCAAGCATGGTGGTGGGAGTGTCACGGTTTGGGGCTGCATAAATGCTGCCGGCCATTGGGAGCTGTAGTTCAATGAGGGAACCATGAATGCCAACTTGTACTGTAGAAAGGGAAGATCTCTCCTTAGGGAGAGCACCTATATAGGTGTGTGGAGATTCGAAATTGCCTTTTTGCACTCCACGAAGCATCTGCATATCACAAGGCATTATGGGAAAGGAGCTGAGAAACTCTAGCGCCCTCTTTTGGATGTAACAAATCCTCAATTTGCTTTTGACCCACTGGATCTTTGGAAAGCAAGAAGGGATTTTTAGACAAGCCAGAATTTGTTACATCCAAAAGAGGGCACTAGAGCTTCTCAGCTCTTTTCCCATAATGCCTTGTGATATGCAGATGCTTCGTGGAGTGCAAAAAGGCAATTTCGAATCTCCACACACCTATATAGGTGCTCTCCCTAAGAAGAAATTTTCCCTTTCTGAGCTACTCATTGCCTCCCACTCAGCCAAGCTAGCATTATTCTGCTCTGTACAGACGAGGGGCAACACCCCGAAACGGCTGTCTACAGATGAGCGATGCTGGCTTGTATAAAAATCCCTTCTTGCTTTCCAAACATCCAGTGGGTTAAAAGCAAATTGAGGATTTGTTACATCCAAAAGAGGGCGCTAGAGCTTCTCAGCTCCTTTCCCATAATGCCTTGTAACTTGTACTGTGGCATTCTGAAGCAGAGCATGATACCCTCTCTTAGGAAACTGGGCCACAGGGCAGTATTCCCACATGGTAATGACCCCAAACACACCTCCGAGATTACCACTTCCTGGCTAAAGAAAATGAGCGTAAAGGTGCTGGACTGGCCAAACATGTCTCCAGACCTAAACCCTATTGAGCAGCTGTAGGGCGTCCTCAAATGGAAAGTCGAGGAGCGCATGGTCTCTGACATCCACCAGCTCTGTGATGGCATCATATTGGATTCCAGTGGCTGCAACCTGTGAAGCTCTAGTGAACTCCATATCCAAGAGAGTTAATGCATTGCTGGAAAATAATGGTGGCCACACCATTGTCTATTTTCACTTAATGGCTGTGTGTTGAGTTATTTGCTCCCATCATAAATCATTTTTCATTACCATTTTCATTGATTGCCATTTCAATAAATTAATTAGTTTGAAATGACTTTATGATGACCCCTTCAAATGAAGAATAGGTCATCAATATAATGTCCAAACCACATAATGGATTCTCTGTGCGGATTGGATGTATGAAATAGGTAGAAGGACTCCAACCAAGCCATATAGATTTTGGCTAAAAATGGTGAGACTCTCGCCTCCATTGTTGCCTCCATAATGTAAGTAAAAAACACCATTGCACATAACAAAAATTGTACCTCAAAAGAAATGATAAGTTGAGTTCAAATTATTAGACAAAAAATAACTATATGTACTGTAAGTAGATAAGAACCAATGAAGCACTACCAGAGCTAGATCATGCAGTGTGTTGGACATCTGACATCTGCAGTTATTCATACATCCATATTTATCCATATATAGGTAACGGCAGATGTCATTTTGTTATATACCATCATACTGCATGATTTAGCTCTGGTAGGCCTTCGTTGGTTCTTATCTACTTATTTTTCTCTTGTGGTGAGATATAGGGAGGTTGGCTACAGTCCCATAGACCTTAAAGGGGAAGTATCACTTCATCAGTTTGGTTTTTTTCTTGTTGCTTAATTTTCTCAGTTCCTCAAATCCAGGAGCGTATCTTCCCCTCCCAGCTTGGTGTTTCTTAACTGAAGGGGGATGACATTATCCCCCCCTTCACTGTTCATGCTCGCTCCCGTCAGTGTGTACTACCCCCCCCCCCATTAGTCCACATGTCACTATGTCGTTCCTCTCCCTATGCAGTCTTATTTTGTATGAGCTGTTTGTTTACATACCACAGGCCTGCATTCAGTCTAGACAGTCTTCTATGAACTTTTCTCCTCTCACAGCTGGAGGTTTGTTACAGTTGAATCCAGTCTTCTATGAACTCATCCAGAGCAGCACAGATCTGCCTCCCCTCTATATTTAAACGCAGCAGCATTAGACACCGAGGCACAATTCTGCTGTTTTCTGATTGTAGAAGTAGCTGCAGAGTTACTGTGGAGCTGCTGGCTGTGCAGAGTGAAATTGTTGCCGGCCCCTTATTCTGAGTGAGAGAGGCACGCTCCTGTGAATATGACCAGGGGCCGGACAGAATGTAAATTAGTAGAGCTGTCAGCATATGAAATGAAAGGAGGAGAAATCCGACCTGCACTGGGGAACAGTGTTTACACAAAACGAAGATAAGGCAGACTGTGTCATCAAGACAGCTTTGCAAATGACATCCAATTGCAAAGTTGCTTGTTTTCATTGTCCCCTTATTCTGAAGACCATTTAATGTAATGATACAACCCCTTTAAATGGCTGAATTATATGTGCAACTGTTTTAATAGAAATATCGAGCTGTTTGGAGCCTTAACCAAAGCCTTTAACATCTTTGTCTATCATTTTCTTTCTAATCCCTTGAGACAATTATTTTCTAAGTTTTCTTTGGTCCAGGACCCACCATGATGCAAACAGCAAAATGACTACTTTTCACTCATTAAATAGGCAGACTGACTGTAACAGGTTTGAAGACATCTATGATGACCTAACTACAGGACACACACATTTAATCTGTCCTATGACCAAATTATTTACAATCTTTCTTAGGGGTGCCATAATTTTCATCCAGGCCACTTTCTATAGTTTTATACTTCTTTTTTTGTTAAACCACAACTCAGATACAATTTCTGATTTTCAGTAGTTGATTTTTCAGTTTCAGTTATTATTACTTTTTTCAGTTTCATGTTATTTGAGTGACTGATGCTGTGTTTTTCTTTCTTGAACAGGAGGGTATCAACAATATCATCCACAATATCATCCACATAGGCCTTTCCACTTGACTGGGATAAGAATTATGAATTGAGTTCAGGCTGTTCATCCATGGCTACATGGCAATTGCTGGAGAAACTATAATGAAAACATTTGTCATCACACGAGTTGTAGCTGTGTTGGTCCTTTCTTGGTAACAAAGGAACGTGGTTAATTTCAAATCTCTGGCTGTTTCACAACAGGTTCTCCTCTCTTTTTTCTGTGTGCCTGTGCACTCTAGATGCTCCTTTTTAGCAGTCTGAACATTCTTCCTCCATTCTGCCTCACAAATGTTAATGTTGTAAATTTGTGTAAACTACACACAGAACATAAAATTAAGTTCGCTTACGTATTTCAGGCTTTAAGGCCATGTTTACAAGGCATAATTGCAGGGCGTACAGTACACCCCGCAATTACGCCGGGTGTTTGGGAGTCGCACTGATCGGCATGTACACCCGCGATGCGGGGGGTGGGGGTTGCGCCAGCCCGCCGGCCACATAGGCATGCATTGGTCTCACGCCGCGAATAAGTGACAAGTCACTTATCTCCCCACACGTACAATACGATCGTATTGTATGCCCGGGGAGAGGAGGCGTAATCCATAGTTCTCTATGAGAACTATGGATTACCGTAATTGCGGTGCGTATCTAGCTTGTATTAGAGCTCAAATACGACGCAAAATGAACGTCGAAATTTGACCATGTGAACATGGCCTTAGACAGCCCTTACTCATAGCATAATTAGCAACACATAGTGAAGTAATATATAAGACTAACTAACCAATAAAAATCCACTAGGACAACACATGATCTATAGACAAATAAAATCACTAATAGTGTAAATTCAGATCAAGTCTCTTATTCAACCAATGAGGATGGCAGGTAGTTACAAGAAGATATAGTAGGCTTCACAATTTAAAAGCGCTCTATGATGATCGCCACCTGAGAGGAGGAAAAACTTGCTTGAGACCCTGCACCCTAGAACCAGAAATGCTTCCCACATGTACCTGAGCAAAATGGAGTGAGGCAGCTGAGAAATTCCTGGTTCTAGAACGCGGGATGTCGGAAAAATGTTTCCAAATGTTGACTTTTAATGTTTAATTAATACAACCAATTACAGATATCCTTATATTCTGAACTATATGTCATGGAGCAATTAATTGGGAGTTGTTTCGAGGAAACATTTTTATTTTTATTACTAAGAAGTGTAGTCCTATCAATATTAGAAGCAATCTTATGGGCTCATGATAAGGACAAAAGAGGGTATTGACGACATTTCAGTCTTACGACTGAGATCAAATAATTAGACACAATATCACATTATGAACTGAACATGACCACAAGAGAAAAATAAGTAAGTAGATAAGAACTAATGAAGTGCTACCAGAGCTAGATCATGTGGTTTGATGGTATATACCAAACTGGTATCTGCCATTATCCATGTATGGATATATATGGTGTAAGGTGGCAACAGCAGGAAGGGTGTATAATGGGGTATATATCCCGGCCAGGGTCCTTGCATATACCTTCAGATGCCTAGACACATGCGCCCAAGGTAAGGAGCCTTGGGGGAATGAAAGGCCAAAATTAGATAGGTGTCGACAGTATAGACTGTTCACAAATGTTTAATATGTTAACATGGCTTCCAGCCATTCCTGGGTCGGCCTTTCATTGGAAGTGAGCATAGAGCAGGGTGGGTGCTCACTCCCCATGGTTCCACTCCAGGATTTCCCTGGGATATATAAGTCAGCAGGTAAGCTGACTGGTGTTGTTACAACCCCCAGACTACCTTCAAGTCTTGGGTGGAGACATGCTGGAGAACCAGCAGGGGAACTGACAAGGTGTCAGTAAGTGCTTCTTTTGTTAGTCAGAGCTCAGATGAGCAGACGTTTGTTTTGTTATTATTTTTGTGCATGCCTTGCACTTGCTTTATGTTTGCTGCTTAAATAAAATACAGAGGCCCTGTATTTTTACACCTGAAGTTCTGTCTCTGTCTCTGTCTTATGATACGCGTGTGTCACGATCCCAGAGCCGCCAAAGCTCACATATGGTGGAGGATGCAATGGGCATATAAGAGACAGTACTCTGAGACAGAAGGAGGCATAAGAAACATATGTCCTGGGTGAAAGCAGCAACCACACAGCCAGCAGAGTCCACGAAATTGGAAGAGCTGGTGAAACAGCTGATTCAAGCAAACGCTAACCTACAGCTGATGGCAGCCAGCCAGCAAAAGGCGCATGAAGAGACCATCCGGGCCCAAGCTGAGACCAATCGCATGCTAATCGAGACCCACCAAGCCACGGTGAAGGACCAACAGCAGGTGAATCAGAATCTGCAGCAACAGCTACAGGCCTTGGCTGTGAGGCAAGAGGGGCCAACAGGTGTGCAGTTAGCACCCCGCCAGGAGGTGCAAAGTTCTCTGCGCAAGATGACCAAGGACAATGACACCGAGGCCTACCTGGGGGCCTTTGAGAGATTAGCAGAGAGAGAGACGCTTCCTGTGGGCCAGTGGGTGGATTTCCTGGCACCCTTCCTAACGGGCGTACCGCAGAAGGCCTACTTTGACCTTGAATTCTGGAGTGTCTGGTCCACGTCCCTAGACCCCATTTCCGGAGCCCTTTGAATGGGTTGGCATGGATCTGGTAGGACCCCCCCAAAATTCGCCAGGGTACCACCCTTATCCTAGTGGTACTGGATTATGCCCACCTGTACCCCGGGGGCCCAAAAACCCCCTCAAAAAACCTCCCCCAAAAAGGGGTAACTAGGGAGTTTTTCCCAATTTTTCACCCGAAAAGGGGACCGGGGACACCCTTTTAATTGTCCAAATTTCCCAAAAGAGCTGTGTCGCCTGCAAAAGTTTAAACCCAACCCTGCGAAACCTCCGTTTTTTCCCATAAAACCAGACATGGTTTGGGTTTCCGGGGCAAATTTAAAAGGATTTCTCTCCATTCGAGCTGCTGTACGGGGACATCCCCGAGGGTCCTGGACAACCCAGGGGGGACCGGGGAAAAGAGGAAACCTTTACAGGGGTGTCATCAAGCACATAAAAGGACTTTCCCGGGGACGGGGTTTAAAGGCCGTTTATCCCCATTGAAAGGGGAAAAAACATGCAGAAGGGCCCAGGAAGCACAGGCCGGGGGTTTTACAAAAGGCCCGAAAGGGGGTTCAGACCCTTTAAACCCAGGGGACGGGTCCCTTTGTACTTTTTCCCGACTGTAGAGAGAAAATTTCGGGGCCAAGGGGAAAGGGCCCCCTTATCTGCGAAAAGGGTGGGGGGGAACTACAAGGTTTTCCAGCCAGGGAAAAAAAAAACCATCCCAAAATATATAATGTCAACCTAAATTAAAAACCCGGGAAAAAGGACCGGGAAAGTCTGGGGCGGGCAAAGGGGGGTCAGGGAAGGCCCCCAAACAAGGTTTTTAAACCCCTGTCCATTTTGCAGAGGCCCTTGTTGGGGCCCGGGGGGGCCCGGGGAAGGTCGGGGAAATTTCCCTTTCAGGGAACCGAGGGGTTTCTCAAAAACTGCCCGGTCCCAAACCCGAAACAGATATCATAAAAAACATGAAAATTGTCACCGAGCCGGGTTTTTCAAAAGGTACGGTTAAGGACCGTAGGGGAGGTACCGGGGGGCCCAGAGGAAACCCCAATCGCAGAAGAGGTGGGGGGAAAGGAGGGTTTAGCCCTGGGAGGTCATAGGGGAAAGCCCCAAAAAGTGGGGGGTTTCCCCGAGCCCAATTTTTGATAATTCCTAACGGATGGTAGCTTGCGGTTCAGGTAACGCCTTCCGCAAGTTGAATGAGTTTCCCCAAAATTTCCCGATCCCTTTCCCCCATGCCAAGGGCGATGACTGATTGAGAGGTTGGGCCTGGGGAGGTATATGACCACCTTAGACCTCACAAAAAAGAGTATTGGGGGTTACCCCCACAGATGAAGCCAGGGAGAATTCAGCCATTTTCTACCCAGGGGGCCCATTTCCATATGTGGCCCTTTTCCCTTTGGTTTACACGGGGTCCCGCGCCCTTTTCCCCAGGGGTTTTAAGGGACTTTTCATCCTCCCAGCGCAAAAAGATTATGCGCCGGGGAGCAGGGCCTGCATCCCATGGTGTGAGGAAGCTTTGAGAGAGGGTCCAGAAGGGAACCCTGCAAGTATCCCCCCTTTTACCCCCCCAAACAGGGGCCCCCAACTAACCCCAAAATCTGTTAAGGTGCGGGGAAAACCCTGGCAGGCACCCGGCTCTGAGAAGAGAGGCTCCAAAGGGGTGTTTGGGGCCTAAACGGGGGTTTGAGGATCCCGGGAGCTTTGGGGGGAACAGAGGCCATTTTCCCTTCCCTACCCTGCTGCCAGGGCTGGGGTGCACACAAGCCTCAAAAGGGTCAAAATGGGGAAAAAAAAAAAAAAAGGCTTCGGGTTTACCTGGGGTCTTTTAAATAAAACGCATAAGGGGGCCCCAGATTTGGCAGAGCAGTGCAGGAACTGGCAGAGGGGAAATTAAATAAGATAGAATAAAAGCTGAAGGAAGCATAAAGGGGGGAAATTGTTCCCTCAAAAAAATGGGGGGAAAGTGGGCCCAAAGAGACATCCCTAATTATTCATACAAGGACCCTTCCTGGCATTGGGGGAAAAACCGGGGACTTAAAACCCTGCTTTACCCCTCTCCGGGAAAAATTTCTTCCCCCGGTTTTCCCCCCTTTTTGAATTCAGCATTTGTGGTGTTTATTGGGCCGGGAAAAAACCGGGCCCTTTCCCTGGCGCCTAAAAGAAAAAAAACCCCAGGCGGTGGAGGGCCAAATTTGAGGTAAAATGGGGGGGGGGGCCGGGGGGGTTCGCCCATTAAAGCTGCGCTAGATACTGAAAGATAATGGCAGCTATTGCACCCATGTCGGGACTGCTCTGCCCAGTTAAATCGTTTATCTGCAGGTGACTTAAATTTTTATACGGGCAGACATGGATAGGGTGAGAAGGGGAAAATTAATGGGGGGTGAGCGGCAAATTGGCCCCATTTGAAAAACACTACGGGTGTCCCAGGGCATGATCCCACCATAACCCAGCAAAAAAAAAAAATTCTCCAAAGGGACAGGGGAAAAGACGTGGGGAAAAAGGGCCTGCCGTAAAAAACAACGTGCGAATTTTTTGGTCTCCCAGAGAGGGTGGAAGGTGATAAAAGCCAAAAAAAATTCCCAGGAAACCCTTTTATCCCACCCAATTGCTTGCCCCGATTTTTTTTTTCCCCTACTTTGTGATTGGGGGCCCCAAACAAAATTCCCCACGGCCACTGCCACAGGATCCCCTGCACACCCGTTCCCATTGTAAAAGTGAGGAATTCCCGTGAAAGGGTTGTTTATCTTCGGGGCCGCAAAAAAAAAAAAGGGGGAAAAATTTAAAAGTATAAAATTCACAAGGCTGTTGTTTTACCCGGGTTTTATAAAAAGGAAGTAGAAAAGAAAAGAGGGGAAATTCACATCTGAAAGGGAAATCGCCTCCGTGATTAGGCTTGAAATTTTGCGATGCTGAAACCCCCGGTCTGGGGGGGTTTGCAAGCCCGGGGTTTAAGCCCTTGTTTTTTAAATTCCCCTTTGAGGGGGAATGTTTGGGTTTTTTTTAGACCCGAGACAGGAAAAACGCTGATTGTTTTCTGTTGATACTTCGGATGCATCAGAACTGGAAGAGTATATAAGAGGATCTTGATGTTTCATTATAGCTGTAAAATTTGGTTCGGATATATTATTTTGGGGCCAAAATTTTTGGGGTTGGCTGGGGATGTTGACCTCCTGGGGGGCCCAGATGTTTTAAAGTTAATGGGTGTTTATAAAAATTCTTTTACGCGGGAAAGAAAATGGGCGGGCTGCTAAGTTACTTGCCCCCCTTTTTCAGGGGAATTGTGGGCTCTATCCCTTTGCAGGGTTGGGGGGGACAAAATATCTTTAGGTTTGGGTGCAGGTGTTTCCCTGTGGGGAGCAAAGAGTTGAACTGTTTCTTATTAGTTCGGGGTTTTCACAAAAAAGCTCAACCATTTTTGGGGGGGTTTGTGGGGCGGGTTTGGGGGGGAATTTCGGGGGTTTTAAAGATTGTTGCTGTTATTTTTAAAGGTGTGTTTTTTTGGTGTGAATGTTGTCCCTGCCCCCTTGGGTTTCTCATGCAAGTTCTTTTAAAGTAATTTTCCTGGAATGTCGGGGGAGGGAATTTGGGAAAAAATTAAAAAAGGGCCCCTTTGGGTTTTTAAATTTTTCTCCGGCCTCTCTTCTTGATATACTTTTTACAGGAAAACTCATTTTGAGGGGTCAAAAGGTTATTAGGCCCCTTGAAGGGGCCCTGGATTGGGTGTGGCTACCAGGCAGTTTATTCAAATTATGAAAGAGGGGTCTAAATTTTTGGGTTGCCGAAGAGGTTTCCCATTTCATTTAAATCACGGGGGGCATATTGACCGTCTGGTAGGTACATTGTATGAAGGGCAAATCCGCCGGGGGACGAATACGTTATCAGTGGGGTATATATCCCCCCAACCCCTTTTTGTCCGTTTTGGACCAAACTTCGGCTTTACTGGACTTTTTTACCCAACCCCCGGGGTTTTTTCTAGGAGAAATTTAATGCAACCCCTTTTTTAAAGGGCCCGTAGATGAAAAACCCCCGAAAAATCACATGACCCTTGTCCTGGGGATGGGCTGACTCCCGTGGGTTACGGAAGTTGGGGATGGAGCACCCCCTGACAGGGGGTTTTTTGCTATTCGGCGACTACTGGAAACCCCTCCCCCCGTATTGACCTTGTGTTTAACCCCCCCCGATATGCTCTCGAAAGGGGACCAAAGTGTGGGTACCTGCTAGAGGAAAACCAGAACCCCGCCCCTCTGGTTGGGTTTGGGGGAAAACCCCAGGGGGAAATTTAAGGGAGCAGTTAAAATGGGGGCGTTTGAACTCCAAGTGGCTCCAGGTCCCAAACATTTGAGGACAGTTTTCAGAGAAAAACATTAATTTGTTTTTGGGAATTTAATGAGGTACTTCAGAATCCTTGCGGGGAAAGGGGGGTGCTTTTAAAGCTGTTTTCCGGGGGACTCTTATCGGAAAGGGCCCAATTTCCCCCTTCCCTAGGAAATTTTAATAAAAAAGCATGGGAAAATCTGGAGGTGAGGTTGAACCCCGGTAGATGCTTTACTTTTAGTAGGGCTGCCAGATGAGGAGAACAAGGGGAAAAATGGAAAAAGGTACAAAGGGAAAATTTTAAATTTTCTTCTTACTTTAATACAAATCAGGGAAGGCTCTTGTCGCAAAAGGCCCCATTTGGGATTTACAAAGGGGGAAAAAAAGAATGGAGGTCCTGCCTTTTTTGGGAAAAATGGAGGGGGCACCGGAAAAAGAAAAGTTTGGGAGGGATTTTCGACTCATAGGGGGGGGAGAAGGGTCCAAAACCCAGAGAAAATAGGGAAACAATTCGCACCCGTTTCTATAAGACATTGGGTTTTTTTCTAAAAATTAAAAAGCGTTCGGGACTCTAGATTTTGGTTTTTTTTGGGTCGAACCCCTCAAATTTCCCACAATATCTGTAGAGGGGGGGGAGGCTCTGGCCGGGGCCCAAAATTTTGGAAAGGGGGGAAAAACAGTAGAGCGAATAGGGCGATTTGGGCCACCCGGCAAGGCCCCCGGGCCCAGATGGCATCCCGGGGAGTGGGGTTTAAATTGTTTTTGGGGGGGGGTGTGAGTCCCAGACTGGAGGGGGGTTTTATAAGGCAGCCCTTTTGAGGTGGACCCTTTGCCCCAATCTTCAATATGAGGCTAAATTGTGGGGATTTCACAAGCAGGGCAAGCCACCTGAGTTTTTTGTCAGTAATCGACCCATTTCTCTTATTTTAAAATCAATGTAAAGGGTCCTGGGAAAGGTTTCTTGCGATGAGGCTTAATTCTATCATTCTGTCAATTGTTGGGGGGGATCAGTCCCGGGTTTTCAAGCCAGGGAAATCCCCTTGGGTATCAATTTTTAAGGGAAAGGCCCAAAATCCCCAAAATTGCAGATGTCCCCTGATTTAACTCCCGGCCATAGGGTGAAAGGGGTGGGTTGGTTAAAAACGAAAAAAACCGTTCGACTCAACAGAATGGGGTTTTGTGGGTGGTGGTGGAGGCGGGAGGGTTCCCCCTTTGGGGTTCCGGCCAAAAAGGCTTTGGATTCTCTTTGGAAGCCGCCCCAAAAGTTTTTGGTGAAAAGGTTATTTGTCCCGCTCTTTTGAGTTGGGAAAAGGGGGGAAATTGGCAGGGATGGGCCCTTTTCCCCTCGGCCCCGTTTGCGTGGCTATTGAATTTCCCCAAACCAAATGCTCTTTTAAAAAGTGTTTACGATTATTATCGACAAAGTTGAAATTTAGCACGGTTTTTATGTTGATGGATTTTTTTAGATCCCAAGCGATAATTTTTGGTTAAAATTGTTTAATAAATCTATTTAAAATTTCGCCCCTTTTCAGCCCCTTCCCGTCATTTTGGCGGCCAGCAAATCAGCTTTTGAGAATAGAGCAGGGTGAGCTGTGTGTGCGAAGTCCGCTGGGAAGTGTTTTGGTTGCCCAATTTGGGTGGAAAAATCACAAAGGGCCTAGTTTTAATTGAAAAGCCCTTTTTGTTCGGCCTTCCCGTGTATGTCAGCATCTTGCCTCTGTCCAAACAGCTCAAAAAAAAACAGGTCAGCAAAACCCGCTCAGCGAAATTGTTTTATTTGTTCACAGAGGGGCAGCTTTTACTTTTAGCTGTGAAATTTGGAACAGGTAAAATTAGAGATTTGCAGATTTTAGGGAGTTAGGGTGAGGGAAATTTTTTTGGGCTTTTGCCCTGTTTAAAATCCCCTTTTGGGGGGCCGTGGGAGGGGGGATCCGCGACAAACACAGACAAGTTTTAAAGGATAGTGGGTTTGAGTTTGGGGCCCAGGGCTTAGTTAAACCTTTGGGAAATTTCAAAAAGGGGGTTTTTTATTAACAGTTTTCTGTTGGGAAATATTATTGTTTGTTGGGCAGCCTGAAATTATATTTTGATATAGATCTTTTCTTTGGTAAAATGGGAGGTCTATTTGTTAGGTGCAAAACTCCACTTTATTATCCGGCGCGCTTTTGTTGATTGAGGCACCTTTTCATTAAATTTCAATCCAATTTTGTCGTACGCAAAGGGGTTTTTTTTTGGTGCAAAAAAAATTTCCGTTTTTATCCGTATACATTTTGATACCGGGGTTTTTTCCTTTTGGGAGACAGCTTTTTTTATAAAGGCACCTTGCACTTAAATT